>JARQZK010005306.1:0-50035 GCA_030704885.1 Cynegetis impunctata | reverse complement strand
AAGGGAAAACTGGTAGGAAAGCGTTTTTTGTTTTTATAGACCTTGTGAAGGCTTTTGATAGATTGAGGAGGGATAAAATATGGGAAATATTGAGGAAGAGAGGAATCACAGAACAGCTATTGTAATCCATAGAAAGTGTATACAGCGAAATTCTGAATTGTATTGCCTACAAGAATATGAGATCGGAGGGTTTCCAGGCCAAAGAAGGAATAAGACAAGGAGGAGTTCTGAGCCCAGCACTTTTTATAGTATTCTTGGATGAGGTCATAAAACAAACTAAAGATAAAATGAGAACTCTGATAGTTGGACACAGGAAAATGAGAAAAGTGGAGGCTTCAGCATTGGCTTCTGCAGATGACATTGTTTTAATGGCAGGTTCAAAAATTGCATTACAGAGGAATGTGAATATTTTGAACGAAACACTGAAAAAGTATCAAATGGAAATAAACAAGAAAAAGACTGAGGTTATGGAGATAACGGATATAGAGGAGGATGAGGATGTGCAAATAACAGTAGACAATGAACAAATCGAAAATGTAAAAAGTTACATGGTTAACTACACAAAGGAGCAGAAGCAAATTACAGGCAATGGAAATGAAGTATCTTCGAAGTGTAATGGGTATAACAAGATTAGATAGATGGGAAAACGAAGAAGTTAGGAAAGAATTGGAGATAGAGTAAATGGAGGATTATGTTGAAGAAAGGCAGATGGAGTGGTGGGGGCATTTCATGAGAATGGAAGAAGAGAAATCTGCTAGACAGATTTTTCGTTGAAGCTAGAGCGCTAGCGGCAAGCAGGGAAGAATGGAAGAAAATTATTAAGCTTAAATTGTAGTAATAGAGTATTATGTTATTTGAGACCCAAACACCGAAAGGTATTATTGGGAATAAGATTATAATATATATATATATATATATATATATATATATATATATATATATATATATATATATATATATATATATATATATATATATATATATATATATATATATATATATATAGATATATATATATTATTTTTATTTGAGAATGGCTTGATAGCCGAAACGCGTAATACATGTAGAAAGTTTTATTGTTAATATATGCCCTCACACCTATATATATATTTTATATATATATATATATCTATATATATATATATATATATATATATATATATATATATATATATATATATATATATGAATATATATGTATACATCAAACATCAAAATAATCTCTAATCGTGGTCAAAGTAGTCTGAAACGGTTATAAACTACTCCCGAAATATTATATTTGTATTAATCCATGTTTAATGATAATATGAAAACTGAAATGCATGATTTTTATATTTCACAAATTGAAATATGATATTGATCCTATCAATATGTGAAAAATGGTTACAGGTTATCAATACCAACTATCAATATCTAATATTTCATAATTTTATGAAAGTAACATTCATATATCCAAATTTTAATTAAAAGTCGATAAAAGACTCACATGTATATTTTCATCTTTACACTAAATTCAACTATCAAAAACACATCTCATAACAGAATGAGTTTTTCATGATGATTCAATGATGTGAAAATTTCTACTCATATCAAAACCGCAGGATGGTTTGCAGTCAGATGTGTGGTAAAAATAATATCATGTTGTTATGATGATATTTGAGCAAAATACATAAAAATAATTCAAATTGAAAATGAATTCTTCCGTTTTAAAAAGCAGTGAAACAAAACGAATTTTGTTATGAATATATTGTAATTCAGAAATAGTTATTTATGTACCAAGTGCGTTATATAGATCTTAACGCCCGGAGGGTAGCAAGGCCCGAGGGCCTTTGGTCCGAGGTATGAATGTTGCGCGATGGGATCTAGAAACGCACGTGGTGCATACAAGATTTTATTTTTCACGAAAAAAAAATTTTTATTATAATGAAAAATCGATTTTAAAATCGGTTCTTTGCTCATATACTTTCCATTTCCCTTCTCATAGTAGGCATGTCATCTATTGATATTTTGACTTTCGTGAATATTTTTGTCATCATATTTAGTGAATGTCATTGCTGCTTTCTTTGTGTAGTCTTATAGAAATAATGGAAATGATAATGAATTTACCCAAGAATATCATAGAAAATGCAGCCAAAGCTGTGAATAATTCTAAATAAGGATTATGAAGTATTTAATCAATGGAAGTTGCTTCAGTTGTCCTCGTACAATGAGCGGGCGTTATGATCCATAATGCCCGCTCATTACGCCCTAGGGTATAATGAGTGTATTTATAGCAACCGTATCTAAGGTAAAATCAACAAATAATATACAAGTGAAAAATAAAATATTTCTTAGTTACATGGTAGACAGCTTTGAAGAAATCAATAGAGAAAAATGCTGTTTGTAGAAAATAAGTTCGTTTCACTTCCCTAGGACGGTAAATAATTACTTAAATACCTTGGGCGGTATGAAGGAGAGATTTAAAAGGCATGTGTCTATTGACAGGACTGAGCGGATTTCGAACTGAATTTCTGTCAGTATTAGTTGTATTGCTCAATATATAATTGAAAAACATTTTCTCTTCTTTTGAGAGAACTGGGGTGAAAATATATAATACACAACTCGGGAGGCAAGCGGTCTTGACCAGTCTCGGGCAATTTTGCCAGCTCTTGCTGCCGCTGGTCGTAAATTGCGTCCTCGACTAGTAAGCTTCATGACTCCCTTAAAGTGTAAAGAACTTACCTTCATTTGGCTGCACTAGAACTTAATCATTGATACATTTCAGAACTATAGTCATCGTTCGTTTTGATGGAATCAAAATTCCGCAATGTTTTTCCAAAGGATATCCGCAACTAGTGAATGTGTGTATTGTATAAATTTAAAAAACGCTGGAGCAGCAGAGCTCCGTCACTAAGATTTTATTTTTAACTCGAAGTGCATCGCGTCGAGATTTGATTCAAAGGGAATAAATTACGATTCGAAAAACCATGCTTTAATAGCGAACCAAAAACAAAATGAGAAAAAATTTATTTCATTGAAAAAAATTAATATCCTCTAAGTAAATTCTGTCGATTTTCACGTTAAGTGTATAGTCCAGTAACTTTATACATCACAGCATGCATCAAATCCGGTAGTTCTGATTTTTAGTAGACTTATTTATGATATTGTCCTAATGAATAACCCAAGTTTGTGACCTCGAGGGCCGAACGCAACTTTGTCAAAAATCGAAAAAACCACGGAAAAAATAGGTTTTTTTTTCAAATTTTTCGATTATTACTCCAAAGGACTAGTTTTTGAAACTTTTTCAATAAGTTTTCAAAGTAGACTAAATTTGCTACAATATGATACTAAAATTTTCTCTGTAGACCCAATACTTCCAGAGATCAACCCTTTCAAAGTTTATCATTTTTGTCGAAGTCCGCAATTTTTTTTGCGATCCTGTCGTTCTGAATGAATTTTGACCCTGATTATACTATCGAAGTCCTCTACTTTTATAATGTTGAAAAAGGGAATGAGAAATATGAACGATGATGTTTAGCTAAGCTACGAATAATGGAGTAAAAACGATAAGTACAACAAAAGTTAATAAGTTTATTCGTTAGTAAACTGAGTAATATTCAAAATCAAAAAAATTGAATTAATTTAGCCGTCTTCGAAGGTCCCGGTTGAGGTTCGTCCGTATCTGGATGGACGTATTGGGATGGCATATCCCCATCAGGAGATGGTGATGATTCGTCAACGTCTTTTGCCCACAAGTCATCCTCCATTTCGACATCAGAAGTGTAACAAGGTTCGTTCTAGCCCCCACCAACTGGCCTCATGAATAATCCAAGTTTGTGACCTAGATCGCTAAACGCAACTTCGTCAAAAATCGAAAAAACCGCGTTTTTTTTTTTAATTTTGGCGATTATAACCGTAAAGGAATAGTTTTTGAAAAAAATCACCCAATTTGTTTTTAAAGAAGACTAAATTTTCTACAATATGATACCGAAATTGTCTCTGTAAATCCAATACTTTCCGAGATTAATCCTTTCAAAGTTAATAATTTTTCAAGTTTATCACGTTGATGAAAGCCCATAACGTGATTGACATTTGAACTCAAAATCTACAAAATGTCTGAGCTCAGTCCCAGCGTGGGTTTGTTTTTATATGTAAGGAGACTTAAGTGAAGGTCAAGTGCGCCTCTCCTGGGGGTGGATATCCAGGCCACAAGGCCTCATCCCCAAAATGATGACCAGAGATGCAGCCCCACAACACCTCTTGCGGATGATTTCTTGCGGCTGCATGAAGGGTTGGGCGAACACGTGCAGCTGCAGAAAGGCAGGATGAAAATGCTCATTAGTATGCAGGCACTGCAGTGGGGCCTCTTGTGAAAATAACTTTATTGTTAATTCGAAAAATATCGAGTGCAGTTTCTGTAATAAATATTTCCACGTTGAATGTGCGAGAATTAAAGATCAGCTGTGGAAATATATGAAAGATAACCCAAATATAAAATGGTTTTGTGATAATTGCATAGATATTGTAAATGAGAAATTGGAGGTAGTGGGAAACAAGGGGGAGGACAAACGAATCAATTACTGGAAAATACGAGTAAGCTAATTAAATTGATGGAATTATCGTTTGCGTCTGGTTTACATAATAAACCGACGTTCTCTCAAGTTGTCAATAATAAAAGCAATGTTGAACCTCTCATAATTAAGCCGAAGAATGTAAAACAGGACAGCAGTGAAACAAAGAAGCAGTTAGCCAGAAAAGTAAACCTCGCGGAATTATCAGTAGCAGTGTCTAAGGTAAAACAAGTTTCTCGAGGTTGCTTATTCATACACTGTGATGATAAGGATTCCCTAGAAAAACTAAAAACAACGACAGCTGATCGACTTGGAAGTGAATATGAAATAAAGGTGGGAAGTTCCGTTAAACCACGTATTAAAATTACTAATGTAGGGGATGAAGATATAAAGGAGCCTGATTCTTTCATTTCCCAACTCATGAGTCAAAATTTTCCAGATAATATGAAGGAAGATGTAAAATTTATTCGTAAGTTTGATTCGCGTAGGAAGGGTAAATATAATTTAATTATTGAATTATCAGGTCTACAATATAGTTAGTTATGTAAAAATCATGAAAGGATTCATATAGGCTGGAATAGTTACATGTTTTATGAGTTTATAGGTGTTTTGAGGTGCTTCAATTGCTGGAAATACGGCCATCGTGCTGATAACTGTAAATCCCAGGTGGTATGTCCGAATTGTAATAAAAATCATAAGAAAGAAGACTGTACTTCCGAGGAAAATGAATGCACCAATTGTAGATTTGCCATAGATATTTTAAAAATGAAAAATATGGATTGCAGGCACAATGTCTTTGATGCGAAATGTCCAAGTTACTTGAACCAGATATCTCGGAATAAAGAGAGAATAAGCTATCAATAGCAATTACATGCTACTGATAGGGGATATATAATGTGCGTGAATATTCAGGGGTTGACTTCACATTTTGTTCAGTTAGAACAACTAATGAATGATTTTGGTCCATGTGTGATGGTGGTAACTGAAACACATGTAACTGAGAAAATTGAACCATCTGAATTTAGTATCAAGGGTTATCAATCTCACGTGAGTTTCTCAAATAGTAGGTTTACTGGTGGCGTAATCATCTACATAAAAAACGGTTTTCAACATACAGACTTGCATAAATTTAATGTTGATAAGGAATACTGGTGTTCATTGATTAAGGTGTCTATCGGTGGTAATAGTATGATAATAGGTGGTGTATATAGATCTCCAAGTGGGTGTAGTGCTAAATTTTTAGATTTCTTCCGAGAAGTGTTAGACTTAGATATGATAAATTGTAATGATGTTATCATTCTGGGGGACTTTAATTTTGATCTTTTAGCTCCTAATCATAATGCATATAAGTTTATGAATATTGTTAGGTCAGCTGGCTTCAAACAATTAGTACAGAAACCAACAAGAACAACTTCTCATTCAAAATCACTGATAGACTTTATAATAACTAATAAACCAATTAAACTCATTGATGATAAAGATTTTCCAAAGTTTACGGATCATGACATTATCGGAGTGGAAATCAGTGTTAAAGTAAGAAAAAATGTACAGGAAACGTTTACTAGAAATTATTCATTGATGAGAATAAGGGATATTGAAGCGACTTTAATTGATAAATATTGGGATTACAACTCAGTTGATGTTGATGATTTGTACAAAAATTTTATTGGTAATGTTGAATCGACTGTGGACAGCATAGTGCCTTTGCGGGTACGTGCAAATTTTGGCGGTAAATGTTGGATTGATGCGGAAGTTAGACGAATGCAGAGGGAGAGGGATATGCTGTATAAAACTTTTCGGTTTACCAATAATCCTGCAGATTTTGAAAGATTCAAGGATAAACGTAACAGAGTGGTGGGTTTGATAAGGAAAAAGGAAAGGGAATACTACGAACGGGCTATTGATGGATGTCGTAAGGATAGTAAAAAAATGTGGCGTACATTAAAGCAACTTGTAAATAATAAAAGTTAGGGCATAGATTATGATTCAATGGAGTTAGCTAGTGGTAAGATTTCTTTTAATGAATATTTAAATAAGTTTTATTTGGATAGTGTTAATGATATCACAGATAGTATTCCTACCCCTACAAAATTTACAGAGATTTCTATAGCCAGTAACGTTGACATTACTGAATTTAAGACAGTTTCTTTGAATAAAATACACGGAATAATATCTGGGTTAAAGAGTAAAGCACAGGAGATGATGCGTTAACTGTGAAACTATTAAAGTATATCTTTGATGTCGTTAGGTATCCCTTATTAATCCTCATCAATTCGTGTTTAAATACTGGTGTCATGCCGAGTAAACTTAAATGTAGTACTATTGTTCCTGTTCCAAAAAGTGCTAATCCCAGGAATCCAGAGGACTTAAGACCAATTAATCTTCTCCCGATTGTTGATAAAATAATTGAAATCATAGTTCATGAACAGCTGAGTGGGCATCTCTCTGTGAATGATTTATTGTTCGTCAACCAATCTGGTTTCCGGCGACATCATTCTTGTGAGATGGCCTGTCAGCTGGTTTGTAGTAATTGGAAGAGAGAGATTGATGAGGGAAACATTGTAATTAGTGTATTTGTGGACTTAAAAAGAGCTTTTGAAACTGTTGATAGGGTTAAGTTAGTAATTAAATGTGAAAAATATGGTTTAAAGGGAAATGTTCTTGCTTGGATTAGAAATTACTTGACAAATAGGTATCAGAAAACTAAAATCAAGGGTAAATGCTCAGAGGAGCTTCCGACTAAATATGGGGTTCCACAGGGTAGTGTTTTGGGACCACTTTTGTTTTTAATATATATTAATGACCTGTATCAATACTTGCAGGATTCTTTCGTCAGTCTCTTCGCAGATGATACTTTGATTTATGTATCTGGTAAAGATTATCTGGATCTAGTTAACATTATGAACAACGAATTAGATATTTTGAATGAGTGGTTGATGGGGAATAAATTGAAATTAAATTCACAAAAAACAAAATGCATGATACTGGGCAGCAAACAAAATTGTTCTAATTTCAGACAGGGTAACTGGGTCATTAAAATTGATAATAGTATAATTGAATACGTTGATGAAATAAAATATTTAGGAGTTATATTTGATCCTCAGCTCAGATTTCAGAAACATATTGATTTTTTGTCCAAGAAAATAGGAGAAAAATGGATATTTGTCGATAGTCAGTAAAAATCTTTCACTTTGGTGCAAAAAATTAGTGTACAATGCTACCTATCCACATTTCAACTACTGTCTGTCTCTTTCGATGTCTTGTTCTAATAAAGATATTCATCGACTACAAGTTCTTCAGAATAAGTCAATGAGAATATTATTGCGATGTAACAGATATACCTCAATTGAAAGTATGTTGAAGTCATTAAATTTTTTAAATATATCACAGCTTATACGTGTGGCGGGTTTACTGTTGATTTATAAAGTTGCCAACAATCAAGCTCCATTATGTTTTAACAAATGTTTGAATAAAAGATCTTGGAACATGGATTATAATCTAAGGACTAAAGATAATTATCAGATTGAGAGATTTCATTCAACAGCAATGGAGAAGTCATTGTTTGTTGAAGGCTTAAGGTTATACAATAGCATACCTTCGAGTATCAAGGCTTCTCCTACTGTGGAACACTTCAAGTCAAGGTTAAGAAAAATGTATTTTTTAAGTTAGAAGTTATTTTCTGTTCAGTTAATATTTGTACTTGTCTTTTTTCGAAGATTTGTAATGTAATTTGAATCTATTTGTTATGCAATAGCTTATTCTGCTAAATAAAGATGTATTATTATTATTATGTTGCAGTAGTAGATATCCCAGAAGGCGACTATCTGATCGATGTCAGAAGTGTAACAAGGTTCGTTCTAGCCCACTTCAACTTGTCCGAAATGTCATTTCTGCGCATGCGCGACCAACTGTAAATATAGGTATGAGAACTGAAATTTTTTATGAGGGATTCTTCATGGGGGCACCAGGCCCCCAGGAGTCTTCATGTAGGCCCCCAGGAGTCTTCATGTGAGTTCGGGAGATATTATATGATATATATATATAGGAATGGGGCCCTCGGGTGTCTTCATGGGGGGCCCCCAGGAGTCTTCATGTGTGTTCAGTAGATTATATGATATATAGGACCGTAGGGGGAGAGAAATTCGTGGTATATAGGAGGCCGTCTTCGTAGATTTGGATATCAGATTACAAACATAGTTATTAAAAAAAAATAGTTATTTTCTTAAAAATTCATTTCCATTTTGATATATAAAATATAATCGCGTTCGAACGAAAACGGAATGAGTCAATATCAGCTGAGAGAAACGAACGTAAAATTGAAGTCGGCAGAAATATGTCATCAGCGAATTCCGTTCCGTTTGACCTAGAGCCACATCTCGATGTCCCTCTAGGTTGAACGGAGGAATTTTGCTGATATACAATATTCATATTAGTACAGGGATGTACAAAGTATTCATTCAACTCGTTAAATAGTTATTACATATTTTGGAATAAAATAATTTATATAATATACAGGATGTGTCCACAATATCGTTATGATTTATATATACGGAAAGTTATGAATAACAGGAAACCAACCTGAAACAACAGAATTGACAAAATAGAAAGGATATTCTCAATCCTAAAGTGTATTTGTATCTAATGTCGTTTTTATGAAGAAGATTTAATGTACAGGGTGTGTCCACATATTTCAAATGTGTGATAAACAGTTATTACGTATTTTTCAATGAATAATTCGTTCATGTCAATATTGATTTTCACGATTTTTGAATAAAATAATTTATATAATGTACAGGGTGTGTCCAAAAAATTTCAAATTTCATTATATGTTGAGAATTATATGACGTCATTTCAATAATGTACAGGTTGTTTTCACATATTTCAAATGTGTGATAAACAGTTAATACGTATTTTTCAATGAATAATTTATTCATATAAACATTGATTTTCACGATTTTACTAAAAATCCCTTTTTTCATGGAGTCATAGTTTCCAAACGAGTGTCATCATATTGTTATCATAAGTCGAACGATACAATGTCGATTTCTCCATAGAAATAACATCGAGATAACAAAATTGTTGACCCCAACTACATTTTTCTAATAAATATATTTCACTATAAGGTATCCTGATTTACATTCATTCGACATCGTTCAGTGGTAAATAGAATTTCTATTCAAAATAACGATTTCTTACCGAATGGAAATTACGTATACTCTAGTTTATTCAATATTCACACATCAATAAAACATCCATTGATCAAGTGAAAATATCTTATATACAAGTTACTCATCAATAGAAGATCTATTTAAAAGTACGATTTCTGATTCAAGTGAAAAAATAACTACCATCGATCAGACATCAATACCAAATCTATTGTAGCAGGACCTAAAATAACATATAATCACGTAAGATTCCTATGAGAACATTTTTTTTTATATTTCTAAAGTGGTCCATACATAGTCAATCTCGATCAGGACCGGATTTACATTCAGAGTTTTTCTTAGAAAATATTAACTCAAGTAAGTTTATCGAATTCAATCGAGATTGACTGTCTATGATCACCCTCAAAACAACAAATGAATTTCACAAAACGTTAGCTACATGCTTATTCAACATTTTCTGAACACTAAACACGAGGAGACCACGTAGGTTTTTTTACCTAAGAGGGTGACTGAGAAATACAAGCCTCATATAAAAGAAATAATATCAGGAGAGTATTCACTGGCATCGAAGGGAACCTTGGAAACAGGAAAATCTAATCCAACTTGAATCTTTACTCTCATTAAAAACTAGTTCAATATTATGTAATATTTATCGAATTTATATATATATATATATATATGAAATTTCAGAAAAAAAAAATAAACAGACTTCTTATACAAAAATTCTATCAGTCTTCTTTGAAAAATCCCTGAAAATATTTATATGGAGGAAATATTGAGTATTTAAGAGACCGTACTAACTAGGGTGGGTAACAATTTATAGAAAAAATACAAAAACTCAAAAATATAACGATAAAGTCTTTACAGGGGATACCGTTTAACTCATATGAAATTTTAGAAAAAATAAAAAGTCTCTTGTATTTTGTTATACAGAAGATAAGGGAACCTTGGAAACAGGAAAATCTAATCCAACTTCAATCTTCATTCTCATTAAAAACTAGTTCAATATTATGTAATATTTATCGAATATATATATATATATATATATATATATGAAATTTCAGAAAAAAAAAATTAACAGACTTCTTATACAAAAATTCTATCAGTCTTCTTTGAAAAATCCATGAAAATATTTATATGGAGGAAATATTGAGTATTTAAGAGACCGTACTAACTAGGGTGGGTAACAATTTATAGAAAAAATACAAAAACTCAAAAATATAACGATAAAGTCTTTACAGGGGATACCGTTTAACTCATATGAAATTTTAGAAAAAATAAAAAGTCTCTTGTATTTTGTTATACAGAAGAAATAACAGGGATATTCTACACTTCATTGATCACAGTTGTAACAGAGATCTTTATTTCGATAAGGGTAAAATGTTTTATAAATTTTTGTGTGACTACCAGATTCCTAAAAATACTTTTTTTCATAGAAAAAATAAGTTTCCGATTCATAAATGAATAATTCATTTATTCAATGTTCAATGTCTTCATCAAGATTATTTTTTCAAAATTCTAATGTCAGATAAATAGGTATTACGTAATGTTCATCCCTGGAGTGATGGTGGTGACAGATGTAAATCTTAAATCCAAGACGATGTTGAACTATGATAAAAATCCAAGGTGGTTGATCTATGCTCCTAACTCTATGTTCCAGGAGGATTTGGATATCATTTGACTTATGAACTTTTATTGATTTATCACAAGCTACCATTTCCTTTATGTAACTCTTTCAAAATATAAACACATTCACTATGTTTTATTCACTTTGATGGATATCCTACCAATCAATTTAAGTGTTTAAGATGTAAACTAGGTATGGAATAAGAATAAAAAACTGAAGAAATATTTAACTATAAAATTATGAGTTTTTGTATCCTTTCCTTATGTTTGTTTATCACAATTGACAGGTGACAAACAGGCTGTAATGAAAGCTTTAAAATAATTTGAATTCAGTGAGAAATAAAATCTGATGTTTCTATACCTAACAACATTTATTCGATAAATATTACGTAATACCTATACATCTGACATTTTGATTTATTGAAAATATTCTGGATGTACACCCTGTACATTAACTATATGAATTATTCGTTGAAAAATATGTAATAACTTTATAATAACACATTTGGAACTTTATTCGGTAGAAATCCCTGTACATTGAATAAATAAATTATTCATTTATGAATCATGAAAAAACATTTATGTAGGGGTCAAATTATTCATAAGAGAATACGTAATAACTATCTGTTCAACTTTCGAAATTTTCATTCGGTGTACACTCCTGTACATTTGATAAATAAATTATTCATTTATGAATCAAGAATAACAATATTATTCGGTAGACACCCCTGTACATTGAATAAATAAATTATTAATTTATGAATCATGAAAAAAACATTTATGTAGGGGTCAAAATTATTCATAAAAGAATACATAATAACTATCTGTTCAACTTTCAAAAATTTCATTCGGTGGACACTCCTGTACATTTGATAAATAAATTATTCATTTATGGATCGAGAATAACAATATTATAGGTTAGGTACGTAGGATAAATATACCAGGAAATTGAGGAGATTGTTGTAATAATTATGAGTGAAACATTTGTTTTGAATCGAATAATCATAAATCACCTAAATATAACTATATTCATACATCCTTCGAATATTAGAGTAATTCAATGTTATAATAATTTTATACCAATTCATCTTCGAAAACATGAAATAGGAAGTACTCTGATAACCCATTAAATTTCGTATAAGTCAAACGATATTCTCTGTGAAGACTTCATCGTTATATTTATGAGTTTTGAGTTGTATTTTTTCTATTAACTGATACCCACCCTACTTGTGACTCTTAAAAATCTATAGGTATTTCACTCATATAAATATTTATTTTCATATGATCTATCACCCTGTTATTTTTCTGTGAATTTTTGTACAACAACGATATATTTATGAGTTTTAAATCGTATTTTTCTATTAGATAATACACACTCTAGTTTGGTCTCTGAAAAAATCTATACTCGATATTTTTTATCTCATATGACTATTAATTTTCAAAGGATAATTTGATATGTTATATTTTTAAAAAGTTAGAGTTTTTGTATAATAAATACAAGTGACTGTTTTTTTTTTCTTGAATTTCATATAAGTCAAATGTTATCCAAATCCTCCTGGAACATAAAGTTAGGAGCATAGATCAACCACCTTGGATTTTTATCATAGTTCAACATCGTCTTGGATTTAAGATTTACATCTGTCACCACCATCACTCCAGGGATGAACATTACGTAATACCTATTTATCTGACATTAGAATTTTGAAAAAATAATCTAAATGAAGACATTGAACATTGAATAAATGAATTATTCATTTATGAATCGGAAACTTATTTTTTCTATGAAAAAAAGTATTTTTAGGAATCTGGTAGTCACACAAAAATTTATAAATTATTTTACCCTTATCGAAATAAAGATCTCTGTTACAACTGTGATCAATGAAGTGTAGAATATCCCTGTTATTTCTTCTGTATAACAAAATACAAGAGACTTTTCATTTTTTCTAAGATTTCATATGAGTTAAACGGTATCCCCTGTGAAGATTTTATCGTTATATTTTTGAGTTTTTGTATTTTTTCTATAAATTGTTACCCACCCTAGTTAGTACGGTCTCTTAAATACTCAATATTTCCTCCATATAAATATTTTCATGGATTTTTCAAAGAAACTGATAGAATTTTTGTATAAGAAGTCTGTTTATTTTTTTTTCCGAAATTTCATATATATATTTATATATATATATATATATATATATATATATATATATATATATATATATATATATATATATATATATATATATATATATATATATATATATATATATATATATATATATATATATATATATATATATATATATATATGTATATATTCGATAAATATTACATAATATTGAACTAGTTTTTAATGAGAATAAAGATTGAAGTTGGATTAGATTTTCCTGTTTCCAAGGTTCCCTTATCTTCTGTACAACAAAATACAAGAGACTTTTTATTTTTTCTAAAATTTCATATGAGTTAAACGGTATCCCCTGTAAAGACTTTATCGTTATATTTTTGAGTTTTTGTATTTTTTCTATAAATTAGTGTATATATAGTCTATAGTATATAATATTGAACTAGTTTTTAATGAGAGTAAAGATTCAAGTTGGATTAGATTTTCCTGTTTCCAAGGTTCCCTTCGATGTCAGTGAATACTCTCCTGATATTATTTCTTTTATATGAGGCTTGTATTTCTTAGTCACCCTCTTAGGTAAAAAAACCTACGTGGTCTCCTCGTGTTTAGTGTTCAGAAAATGTTGAATAAGCATGTAGCTAACGTTTTGTGAAATTCATTTGTTGTTTTGAGGGTGATCATAGACAGTCAATCTCGATTGAATTCGATAAACTTACTTGAGTTAATATTTTCTAAGAAAAACTCTGAATGTAAATCCGGTCCTGATCGAGATTGACTATGTATGGACCACTTTAGAAGTATTTAAAAAAATGTTCTCATAGGAATCTTACGTGATTATATGTTATTTTAGGTCCTGCTACAATAGATTTGGTATTGATGTCTGATCGATGGTAGTTATTTTTTCACTTGAATCAGAAATCGTACTTTTAAATAGATCTTCTATTGATGAGTAACTTGTATATAAGATATTTTCACTTGATCAATGGATGTTTTATTGATGTGTGAATATTGTATAAACTAGAGTATACGTAATTTCCATTCGGTAAGAAATCGTTATTCTGAATAGAAATTCTATTTACCACTGAACGATGTCGAATGAATGTAAATCAGGATACCTTATAGTGAAATATATTTATTAGAAAAATGTAGTTGGGGTCAACAATTTTGTTATCTCGATGTTATTTCTATGGAGAAATCGACATTGTATCGTTCGACTTATGATAACAATATGATGACACTCGTTTGGAAACTATGACTCCATGAAAAAAGGGATTTTTAGTAAAATCGTGAAAATCAATGTTTATATGAATAAATTATTCATTGAAAAATACGTAATAACTGTTTATCACACATTAGAAATATGTGAACACAACCTGTACATTATTGAAATGACGTCATATAATTCTCAACATATAATGAAATTTGAAATTTTTTGGACACACCCTGTACATTATATAAATTATTTTATTCAAAAATCGTGAAAATCAATATTGACATGAACGAATTATTCATTGAAAAATACGTAATAACTGTTTATCACACATTTGAAATATGTGGACACACCCTGTACATTAAATCTTCTTCATAAAAACGACATTAGATACAAATACATTTTAGGATTGAGAATATCCTTTCTATTTTGTCAATTCTGTTGTTTCAGGTTGGTTTCCTTTTATTCATAACTTTCCGTATATATAAATCATAACGATATTGTGGACACATCCTGTATATTATATAAATTATTTTATTCCAAAATATGTAATAACTATTTAACGAGTTGAATGAATACTTTGTACATCCCTGTACTAATATGAATATTGTATATCAGCAAAATTCCTCCGTTCAACCTAGAGGGACATCGAGATGTGGCTCTAGGTCAAACGGAACGGAATTCGCTGATGACATATTTCTGCCGACTTCAATTTTACGTTCGTCTCTCTCAGCTGATATTGACTCATTCCGTTTTCGTTCGAACGCGATTATATTTTATATATCAAAATGGAAATGAATTTTTAAGAAAATAACTATTTTTTTTTAATAACTATGTTTGTAATCTGATATCCAAATCTACGAAGACGGCCTCCTATATACCACGAATTTCTCTCCCCCTACGGTCCTATATATCATATAATCTACTGAACACACATGAAGACTCCTGAGGGCCCCCCATGGAGACACCCGAGGGCCCCATTCCTATATATATATCATATAATATCTCCCGAACTCACATGAAGACTCCTGGGGGCCTACATGAAGACTCCTGGGGGCCTGGTGCCCCCTTGAAGAATCCCTCATAAAAAATTTCAGTTCTCATACCTATATTTACAGTTGGTCGCGCATGCGCAGAAATGACATTTCGGACAAGTTGAAGTGGGCTAGAACGAACCTTGTTACACTTCTGACATCGATCAGATAGTCGCCTTCTGGGATATCTACTACTGCAACATCAGGTATATTTTCACAAGAGGCCCCACTGCAGTGCCTGCATACTGATGAGCATTTTCATCCTGCCTTTCTGCAGCTGCACGTGTTCGCCCAACCCTTCATGCAGCCGCAAGAAATCATCCGCAAGAGGTGTTGTGGGGCTGCATCTCTGGTCATCATTTTGGGGATGAGGCCTTGTGGCCTGGATATCCACCCCCAGGAGAGGCGCACTTGACCTTCACTTAAGTCTCCTTACATATAAAAACAAACCCACGCTGGGACTGAGCTCAGACATTTTGTAGATTTTGAGTTCAAATGTCAATCACGTTATGGGCTTTCATCAACGTGATAAACTTGAAAAATTATTAACTTTGAAAGGATTAATCTCGGAAAGTATTGGATTTACAGAGACAATTTCGGTATCATATTGTAGAAAATTTAGTCTTCTTTAAAAACAAATTGGGTGAGTTTTTTCAAAAACTATTCCTTTACGGTTATAATCGCCAAAATTTAAAAAAAAACGCGGTTTTTTCGATTTTTGACGAAGTTGCGTTTAGCGATCTAGGTCACAAACTTGGATTATTCATGAGGCCAACGTCATAAACAAGTCTGCAAAAAATCAAAACTACCGGATTTGACGCATACTACCCCATACGTTGAGGCGACAAAGTTACTGGATCAGTAATATATCAAAGCATTTTGATCTCAGAGCAGAAATGAGATAACTCATACGCAAACACTTTTCCCTCTAAAAATTCACAAAAAACGGTTAACCTTCGAAACTACTAGTCTTAGGCAAAAATAAAAGATAAAATACTCCCACACCTCTACGTCGACTTCACCTATTCCAACACATACCAAAGTATGAGGATTTTACGTGCAAAATTAACTACCTTCCCATTAACCCCCATCGCTATGCAACTGAATCTATATTCTCCTATTATTCGCACCTTCTAAATTCAGCTTATATCCACCGTACTCTTATCATGAAAACGATAACTAGGTTATTTACATATGAGTCCAACTAATAAAAGCATTTTATCCTGATGCTTCTTTCCAAGACATTAGGACAAAGTGATGAAATTATGATATTACAATCAGTCCTTATTACGTATGTATTGAAAATAATCAGACGACTTAAATTCGGTAAATATGTAGTTGAATGATTCCATTTCCAACAGGTGAAGCTAACATAAAGCGTGTGAAAACTGGCCTAGTTTTCGTAAGGATCATGGCGTATTGGTGAAGAGGATCGCTTGCGAACCAAGTCGAGATGCGAATCAGTAACAGATTTGTCGTTCCGAAGTACAGTTCCTACTGATAGCAAAGCAGGTCGAGGCTCGATTCGAGTGGTTTAGTCTGCGCGATGTGCAGGGAGTTGAAACCCGCGAAAGATCATACCCATATCAAAATAGACATGTATTTTCGATTTTTCGTAAGCCATACAAATATCGTCCTCATACACTTACCAACATAAATTAGCAGCATATCTATAATAACAAGAAACAAAGACTCCTAAGTATTCCCTCAGCACAAGGCAATCATACAAAAGAATTACAAATTATTAAACAAATAGCATACAATTATAGATATTCCCTAAAAAATATCGGCATTGTCTGTGGTAAATTGGCAAAATCTGTTTTTGCCATTCAGTGCATAGCCATGACTGAGAGTAAAGAAGCAGCTTCAACAACATACCACGCAATATTTCACTCAGTAGTGATATATGGTATAATGTGTTGGGGAAATGCGAGCTCTACAAACTTACGAGTCTTTATATTGCAAAAAGCAGCTGTACGTAACATGCCAGGGTTGGCTATACTGAACGCTGTAGTCTACTGTTTCAAAATTTAGGTTTTATGACTTTATTCTCACAGATTGTCTATGAAAACATCATACACGTTAAAAAAAGCTTATACACGTTTGTTACACAATAAGATATTCACGAATATAGTACCGGAAGTGGGTATAAACTTAAACCTCCTATGAAAAGATTACAAAAAAATTACACAATAGATATTCCTCTTTTCAATTATCTTCCTAAGGATGTGAGAGAACTGTCTTTGGAATCTTTCAAAAGAAAGTTAAAAAAATCCTTATCAAAATAAGCCTCGATCGAATTAACGATTTCAGTGGGTTACTCGAGGACTCACTTGCAGGTAACTAGTGTTAATTTTAGTTGAATTGATGCCATGGTGTCATAGTGTGTTTTTTCATTGTATTTTGATTATCACTGTATCTATGGCTTGTCCAAGATGACCAAAACTTATGTACCTATCATGTCTTTTCATTATGGATTTCATTGAATGTTACTGTTTTTTCAATATACAATTGTTTGTATCTCAAATTGACTTGCTACAAATATATTATACATAACGTGATTGAAAAGAATTTATTTTATTCTATGCTATAGATAATATTTTAAGAATATTATTGTATAACGACATTTTTCAAGTGCCTATATCCAAAATTAATAGATATTGATAAAACCTATAAGTTAGTTACTTATATAGGTTACCCACTACACAAAATTTCAAACCTCCTTTCAAATCGAATCGTAAGAATATCATTCAAAACTTCGAATACCATAGGTATTAGAAATTCAGATGAAAATTAAACTACGCCCCAACATAAGTCAGGTATCTATCGAAGTTAACTTGGATTTCATGGCCTAAGGTATATGTTAGCCAAACCCGCCGAAACTTCAGAGTTAGAATATCAAAACATAAAAGAAGCTACGACAAAAACTAGATTCGTCATATTGATCATTTCTCCTGGAACTTAATCATACCAATTACAATATTACATACTGGATAGAAAGGCTATACTCTTAATTTTTCCGAAACACTTGAACCATTTAGTGGGAAAAGTTACAATAATTTGTTATAATGTCAATTAGATATGAATAATTGACTTTTGTTGAATTTATTGGCCACATCCCATAGAGCTAATTAAGGCAGCTCAAACTGCTTTGTATGAAATACTAGCAGAATTATTCACTAGATGTCTCAGAGGAGAGCGTGTACCAGGTGAGTGGAAAGAGGTTTACATATCATGTCCCTCACGGTGCACCAGCTTTTATACCCCACACCTTATTTCACTCTACGTGAATTCTTTACACATTAATTATAATTTATTACACCTATTCCCAAATTTATTACAGTTGCAGAACTCAAGTTATGAGGGTGTGGTGTAGAATTAGTCTGAAGCTGCACCACACTCATACCATATTCATTATTTTCGATTCAGAACTTTTCTCTAATTAGTTACAATTAATTACAATAAATTACAATAAGTTACAACCATTGACGGCCTCATTACATTTCCACAAATCCAAAAAATAGGTAGCGCTTCGAAAAATTATGACAATAAATAACAAATATCAGGATATTCATTTATAACAATGGACCACTCGGTTTTATGGGTACAGAAAATGGTCAGCAGGATTAAGAAAATAATAACAGAGAAGCTGAAAGTGAGTGGGGGTGGTGTAATAATTGAAAAGAATTTTCACGAAACAAAACACAATAAAATTATCGAAAATAAGATAGAAATACAGGGAATTCAATTCATTACAATAGCCCACTCGGTTTTATCGATACAAAAAAAGAACAGCACGATTAAGAAAATAATAAAAAAGAAGCTGCAAGTGAGTGTGGTAGTGTAATAATTGATGAGAATTTTAAAGAGACAAAAAATAATAGAATTATCGTAAATAAGATAGAAATACAGGGTTTTCAATTTATTACCATAGCACACTCGGTTTTATCTATACAAAAAAAGGTCAGCAAGATTGAGAAAATGATTTTAAAAAAGCTGCAAATGAGTGTGGTAGTGTAATAATTGATGAGAATTTTCTCGAGACAAAAAGTTATAGAATTATCGAAAGTAAAAAAGAATTTTAATTCATTACGATAGCCCACTCGGTTTTATCGATACAAAAAAAGGTCTTTACGATCAGGAAAATAATAAGAAAGAAGCAGCAAGTGAGTGGGGTAGAGTAATAATTGATAAGAGTTTTCACGAGACCAAAAATTATAGAATTATCGAAAATGAAATAGAAATACAGGATTCTCAATTTATTACAATAGCCCACTCCGTTTTATCGATCCAAAGAATGGTCACCAGGATTTAAAAAATTATAAAAAGGAAGCTGCAGGTAAGTAATAATTGATAAGAATTTTCACGAGACAAAAAATCATAGAATTATCGAGAATAGTATAGAAATACAGGGTTTTCAATTTATTACAATAGTCCACTCGGTTTTGTAGATAAAAAAATGGTCAGCAGGACTGGAAAAATAATAAAAAAGAAGCTGCAAGTGAGTCGGGTAGTGTAATAATTGATAAGAATTTTCACGAGACAAAAAATGATAGAATTATAGAGGATAGCATAGAAATACAGGGTTTTCAATTTATTACAATAGTGCACTCGGATTTGTCGATACAAAAAATGGTCAGCAGGACTGAAAAAATAATGAAAAAGAAGCTGCAAGTGACTGGGTAGTGTAATAATTGATAAAAATTCTCACGAGATGAAAAATAAACCCGAGTAGGCTATTGCAATAAATTGAAAACCCTGTTTTTCTATCTTATTTCTGATAATTCTATAACTTTTTATCTTGTGAAAATTCTCATTTATCAATTATTACACTACCCCACTAACTTGCAGCTTCTTTTTTATTATTTTCCAAGTCCTGGTGTCCATTTATTGTATCGACAAAACTGAGTGGGCTATAGAAATAAATCAAAAATCGGTATTTCGTTTTTATTTTCGATAATTCTATAATTTTTTGTCTCGTGAAAATTCTTATCAATTATTACACTACCCGACTCACTTGCTGCTTCATTTTTATCATTTTCCTGATCGTAGTGACCTTTTCTTGTATCGATAAAACTGAGTTGGCTATTGTAGTAAATTGGACTGTATTGCTATTTTATTCTCGATAATTCTATAATTTTTTGTCTCGTGCAAATTCTTATCAATTATTACACTACCACACTCACTTGCAGCTTATGTTTAATTATTTTCCTAGTCGTGCTGACCATTTTCGGATCAACAAAACTGAGTGGGCTATTGTAATAAATTGAAAACCCGGTATTTCTATCTTATTTTTGATAATTCTATTGTTTTTTGTCTCGTGAAAATTCTTATCAATTATTACACCACCCTACTCACTTGCAGCTTCTCTGTTATTATTTTCTTAATCCTGCTGACCATTTTTTGTACCCATAAAACCGAGTGGGCTATTGTAATAAATAAATATCCTTATATTTGTTAGTTATTGTCATAATTTTTCGTTGCGCTACCTATTTTTTGAGTTTGTTGAATTGCAGTGAGGCCGGAAAAGGTTGTAATATATTGTAATTAATTGTAATCAATTACAGAAAAGTTCTGAATAGAAAATAATGAATATTGTATGAGTGTGGTGCAGCTTTAGACTAATTCTACATCACACCCCCATAACTTGAGTTCTGCAACTGTGATAAATTTGGGAATAGGTGTAATAAAGTGTAATTAATGTGTGAAAAATGCACTTAGAGGGAAAAAGGGTGTGGGGTATAAAAGCTGGTGCACCGTGAGGGACATTTAAATATCCTCCTTATACAAAAAGGGTGATCGAAGGGATTGCGCAAATTACCGTGGTATAAGCGTCTTAGGTTCAACTGGAAGACTGGAAGACTGGGAGAATTATTAAGAGCCAGATAGAAAACGCAATGCATGAGTGGGAAGAACAAAATAGATTCCGTGCGGGATGCTCATGTATTGATAATATCTTCGTACTACAGCAATTGATAGAGAAGCTGAATGCAGTAAAAGAAACAGTACACCTTACCTTTATCGATTTACATACAACTTATGATAGCTTTCTATTAGGTAAATTATGGAATTGTATGAAAAAATGAGGAATAAGCAAAATCTACATTCGAGCTGTGAAAAGTCTCTACCTAGGAGCGACGAGCTCGATAAAGCTCGGGGTCTAAGATATCTCCAAATTCTCAAGTCTCAAAGTTTAAGAGATGGTTGCTGAATGGCGCCAACATTATTTAAATATATGTCAGTGAAACTTTGAGAATTTGGAAGGAGAAGTGTTTAAGTATGGGAATTTCAATTGGTGAAAATACGCTCTATACCCTCATGTTTGCCGATGATCAGGTCATTATTGCGGGTGATGAACAGGACGCGAGCTATATGGTAAGAAAACTCCATGAAGAATACATCAAGTGGGGCTTGGAGATGAACTTCAAGAGAACTACCTCACTATCGGGCAACCCGTTACAACATCACAGCTAGAGAATGATATCCAAATTGAGAGATGCGATGAATTCAAATACTTGGGAGTTACCTTCTCGGATGCCAGAACGGGTGAGCTGGACATTGGTAACAAGATTTCGCAAGGCAAACGAGTTATTATTCATCTTAACTCCGTGTTATGGAACGAAAACATCCGCAAAGGTACAAAACCAACCATGACGTGGGTGCTCGGCAAAAGACGAAAAAACAGGTTGGAGCGTTAGAAATGAATTTCTTGAGGTGTAGTGGCGGAGTATCAAGGTTAGAACACATAAGAAATGAAGAGATAAGGCAAATAATGGAAGTAAAATCAACAATAATCGATACAATAGAACAGAAACGTTTATTGTGGTACGGTGACTTGGAAAGTATGGGGGAGAAAAGGTGGCCGAAGAGACTTCGGGAGTGGACTCCGAACAATAGAAGAAGATGAGGAAAATCCAGAAGAACATGAAGAGTGGGGGTGCAGGAGGCTATGTCCTCACGTAACCTTTATCACGGAGACTGGGATGATCGCCGGCGTTGAGACACGGCTTGAAGCTGTGAAAAACTCGTTTTATATATAAATATATATATATATATATATATATATATATATATATACACATATATATATAAATATATGTATATATAAATATATATATACATATATATAATATATTATACATATATATATATATATATATATAAGTATATAACATATATACATATATATATATATATATATATATATATATAATATATATATACTATATAATTATATATATATATATATATTTGAATATGTATCTGACTCATGAACCATCTTATTTATATTGTAAATAATTCTTTTATTGGGTTTTCTGGTTCAGTTAAAACAGAAATGATGTTGAAATTGTTCTAATAACGTTTCGGTTACTATTTCAACCTTTATCAACTTTACATAATATGTCATGTCATCACATAAACATATCATAAAACACATTCACAATGTTCAAACTTGATCTGGAAGACTTCCAGATCCAATCATATAGGTACAACGTGCGTTAGAGATGTGTTAGAAGATCTCAATTTCCAAGTGAAAAGTAAAACTATAATTGTTCGTTTTTGTCAAGTTTGAACATTGTGAATGTGTTTTATGATATGTTTATGCGATGACATGACATATGTAAAGTTGATAAAGGTTAAAATAGTAACCGAAAAGTTATTAGAACAATTTCAACATCATTTCTGTTTTAACTGAACCAGAAAACCCAATAAAAGAATTATTTACTATATATATATATATATATATATATATATATATATATATATATATATATATATGATATTATTGTAAGTGAAGTATTTAATCTTTGTAATTGTCATGTTTTACTCACTTTCATACCAATTTTATTATGTACGTGCGAATACATTACATTTAGGTTTCTTCTTTCGCATTTGTATGTTTCTATATTTTACACGTTGAGTGCCACCATTACTGCCTATTCTTCATACCCAGTGTTCAGTTAAATTGAATAACTGTTCGGAAAATCAATTTTCGATTTTTCTGATGTATTTTTGATAGTGATTGTTGACACATTTGTCCCACGCAGCCCCTCTGTTGTCTATACGTTCCAATAAGCCATGCAATACCAAAGTGGCACAGTTCATTCATTCTTAGTTCCGATTGTCAGTTCATCTCGATATATTGACGCAGAAGGTTATGACCCGCTGTGTTTTGTTACAGAGATAAAAATCAAATGAGTGATAAACATTTTCTCCATGAAAATAAAACGTGAGAATACTTTAACGTTATGTCTCAAAAATGTGCGGAAGAAACCTTGAGATCTGCAATTACATCGGTGGATAAAAACAAATTTTGGGTTCACAGCAAATCAAATTATCTGTATTCAGTTTGATCACATTCTACATAAAATTTTCATCAAATTAGTCCCCAAACTACTAGTACAGAAAACCTTAAGAATGTTTGAAATTGGAATCGTTAAGTTCATAGCTGAAGAAGGTGAAGAGTAGATATTCAAATATCTGAAGATTATAGTGATGATATTAAAATCAGAGTATACGACTTTCCCGCCGAAATTGTAAATGAAAAAACTAAAAGAGAATTATCAGAATACGGCATTATGAAATCCATATTTAACGAAAAGTTTTATGGTCATGAGGATTTATTTCCTGTGGAGGTCATAGATCTCTAGTCACGTACAAAAATCAAATGCATGGTTCGCGACGAGCTAGGACATGAACCTAGGAATAGATTGTACGAAATAAGTCGGCCAAGCGCCCCTCTGTCAATAGCTCATAGAAATTTACTAGAATAAGAAAAAAGAATAATAGAAGACACGCTAAATGAAAATCAAATATTACAAAAAATTATGAAAATGTCCAAGAGCATACAGTACATCAAACTAGTGGAAAGTAAAACAAACTACGAGAAGGAATAGAACATCAAGTTCATGAAGAGCAAAGTAAAGAAACCTTTATAGAAGAATCGGACGAAGATATCATCGGAAATTTTCAAGGAACACAGGAGACAAAGAAAAATCGAAAAGAAAGAAGGAAAAGGGCAACACCAGCTCGAAAGAAGAAAAGAAAATACCAAAACTAAAAATCAATCTGTGCAACCAGAAAGTCAATATCCAAGAAGCTCCTCAAAAGAAAATGACAGACGAAGAAGTAGAAAGTAGTTCGAAGTTCAGATAGTAGTAGTGTCTAGTACATAGTATAAATAAATACATATATATTACTTAAACATATAATATTTGAGAACAATAAGTTCAATCAATATCAATTGTTTGAAAAGTATAACAAAACAGGCTCTTTTGAATGACTTTATCAGAAAAAAAACGTAGATTCAGTATTTTTTCTTCAAGAAGTAAACTTCTAATTCATGAAAAGTTTACCCGGGTATGAAATAACAAATGTAGGAACCTCCAAAAGAGGTACAGCCATAATTTATAGAGTAGGATAAGATGTAAAACAAATAATATGCTCTCCAATTGGGAAAATTATATCTGCTGAAATTGATGGAATGAGATATATCAACATATATGCGCCATCGGGATCTCAGAACTTTGGAGAGAGAAACCGATTTTTTCAAACTGAACTTAGCGTTCATCTTGACTTTGATGTTCCAAAAATTATGCTCGGGGACTTCAATTGTATGAAACATGACAAAGACGAAAAAAACAAAACAAGTGTCTCCACAGTGTTGAAAAATATCATAAAATATTGTAATTTTGTTGATGTTTGGGAACACCTGTATCATAATAAAGTAGAATACACGTATATTTCAAACAATAGCGCATCCAGACTGGATAGGGCATTTATCACCAAAGCTCATGTTACACTAGCGAAAAAGTGTGATGTGAGACTAGTGCATTGATTCCCAAAGTGGTCGAGGTGGACCCCCAGGGGTCCATGGGCGACTCGACGGGGGTCTACGTTGGCGTGACACAAAAATGGTGGTTCTTCATTCGTAAGCGGGGGCCCAAGAAAATGTATCTGGTTTTGATAGTGAAGAACTAACATATTGGCTTGACTTCACCTATCAATGTGAGCAGTCTCACAGCACAATCAATTAATTAACCAATCAATTCTCTTTTTTTTCGAACTGTCAATTCGTGGTTGGAACTCAGTCACAACGCAAATTTCCATAGTTGGAATCTAGATCTAATCTTCACATTTTTTGTCGAGTTTTGGGAATATGGTAGAAATGTAGCTGCAAGGGGTCCACCACAACTTTTAAAGTGGAACCTCTGGACTTGTGGGATTCCCAGATCATAATGCTCTGTTGATATGTGTTGAAAAAACTAGCACAATAAATCACACTGCTCATGGATCAGGTTTTTGGAAAATAAGAGAAAACTTTCTTACGGAAGAAAATATAGAGCTCTTTAAAAACTATTTAACAACATTAAGGAAACGAAATAGATATACAACAAATTTCATAAATTGGTGGTTCAATTCTTTTGAAAAAGAAACAAAAAATTTCTTTCGTCATTTACAATTATTAGAAGAAGCAATTAATAAAAATCAACTGAATGAATTTTATGAATCCGTTCTTATGGTACTAAATACACAATTGAACAGCGGGAATAAAAATGTTATGAACGATTGTAGAGAAATGAAGGAAACTATTTTTTATTCAAGACAGCGGCAAATGGACATAAATTTTCTATAGAAATCTAAGAACAATATGAATGATCGACTTAATCTATATGACACCATGAAAATGAAACGTCCATCATTTCTGTTTTGAAGACTGATGATGGAAACATAACAAACTCTAAAAATATTTTGTCATATGCAAGTAAATTTTACAACAAAAAATATAAAAAGCCATAGGTAAATGAAAGAAGCCTTAAATATCTACAGCACAGATTGATGAAGTCATCAATAATCGAACAAGACAATGGCGTTATATCTGCGGAAATCACCGAGGATGACGTAAAAACTTTGTTGAAACAAACTCAGTCTCGTAAATCTCTAGGTCCGGACGTATTGATATATGAGTTTTATTGAAAGAGATTCAATTGAAGGTGATTTAGTTAAACTGTACAATCTGATACTTCGTGATAAAATAAAATTACCTGAAGACAATCTATTGTCACATTAATACCAAAAATTAAAAATGCAGATACTTTGGACAAATTCAGGCCGATAACATTACTGAATACTGACTACAAAATGTTTACAAAAATACTCACTAAGAGAATTGAACAAGTGAATGAAAAAATTCTAGGAAAAGCTCAAAATTGTACTCATAATAGGTCAATCTTCAACTATCTGCTTCTCATTAGAAATGCAGTATTATAATGTCAAAAAAATAAGGAAATCTCTGCAGGCATTCTCTCCATAGTTGTTCAGCAATAATTCGAAAGAATAAGTCATGAATATTTATGGGGAGTTCTGCGAAAGTTTGGATTTGATGATATTATAATAAATATTATCAGACAACTTTATGAGAACGCAGATTCCAGGATTTTGATAAACGGATCTTTCAAACAATATTTCAGTGAACTCTTCCATAAGACAGGGCTGCCCTAGGTCCATGTGCTTATTTACTCCTGCATTAAAACCTTTTTTGATTATTCTTAATTATACAATTCCTGGTATATAAATTGACAAAAAGATATTCAAAGTAACATCTTACGCAGGTGATGTGACAGTCCTTTTAAAAAGTATAAAAGATATTACAGTAATAGACAAAGCAATTGAAATCTATGAGGGAGGTTCAAATGCAAAAATAAATATTGATAAGTCCCTTCGGAAAGTTTCAAATATCGCCATTTATAGGAAATTTTCCCCTGCAACATGAAATTAAAATATTAGGAATGCAAGTTACCAAAGACTATGCTGAAATGAGAAGGAAAAACTAAATAAAATTAATTATAATATCACATTTACGTTGTACCAAAATAATATGGGGCATTTAAATTTAATAGAAAAAATTTGGTGTGTACATACTTATGTTCTAGCAAAAGTATGATTTTTAGCTCAAATTTTGTAACTAGAGACTGAGCATAGTCAGAAAATAGTAAAAATTACTGGAAAATTCTTATGACTTGGGCATTTATATAGGGTATCTAGATTGCAACTGTACCATCCGTCAGATAAGGGAGGATTAGGCTTGACAAACATAGAAATAAAAGCAACTGCATTATTCCTTAAAGACGAAAGTGTATCGTGGACAAGGAGAAAAAATCGAATAACATACAAGTCCATATTGAACCAAATACTCGATAAAAAACAATTTTTCTTTAGGGAATATCGCAAATCGGAAAGCTTGAAAATAGAAAAATTCCGTCTAAAATTCGAAAGAGACGAATTATATAAAACCAAAGACATATACAGAAAGATGATATCCCAACTATTAGAAACACCTAAAATACAGAACAAATGTACGAATAGAAATTGATCAATTATATGGCAAAATAGTAGCTAATGTCTTATTCCAACAAATTGGAGAGCAGCAACATATAAGGCTATAAATGAAATATGTCCAGTAGGCGAAAAATTATTCAAACATAAAATAATATCAGAAACTCAAAATTGTTCGAAATGTGGCAAAATGGACACACTTTTAAATAGAGTTAAAGACTGTAATCTTAGTAGAGAGATTTGGAAGTGGTTGAAAGAATGCTGCAAAAAAAATTTTATTTTAATTCTATTTCTGAAATGTTAGATATAAAATTGAATAACAAAAAAAAGAATGATTTGTGGTCGTGGGTCATAAATGCGGTATTGTTCTTCAATATAGAAGTGAAGAAAGACCTCCAAGAATTTTTTAAATGTTATTCGTGAGGACAGGATTTGGAAAAAGGAGAATAAATCGATTAGATAAATTATCAGGAGATATGTAGGTTACAAATTTAACCAGGAAATTATTCAGGCCATTTAGTTGTAGTCTCTCAAATCAAATGTTTACAGGGTAAATTACACATATGAACATGTTCATGCGTTGATAAAGTAGAGAAGTTCTGTATAACTTGCTGTTATACATAATGTGAAAAAAATCAGTGAATAGAGATTTAGAAAAAAATTGCCTGTGAACGTATTACTAAATGTCATATGAAGAAAAAATGTCATATGAATGATAAAACGCCGAGGGGTTTTATCATTCCTAGTGCTACGCAGTAGGGTGTCCGGATATTTTTACATTCAAAATTTCGATTGTTCATTTTCCAAGACTTGTTGCTAGGCTGGTTAGTAATGACGCTGTCAGGAAATAGATTTCATTGCTGTCACTATAAATGCATTCAACATCGTAATTTTAAAACTTGAAACCATGAGTGATGATGAATTCGCCGATGATGAGTTGGAGAATGCATCGCAAGAAGGGTGCTAATATTAATGAAAAAAGTTTTTATTGGCCATATTTTGTCCAAAGAAATGCGCAAACTGTTTGTGGGCTGAAAATTCCATAATAAAATCAACAGTTTTCTTATATGATGCTATTGATATTTCCAAGTTCGCAACTCTGATCTTAAAAGAAAAAATGTTGGCTATAGGCCTAAGAAGGCTAGCATTTCTCACAAGTAGGATTTATCAAAATTTCTAATGGAAGCACCAGATGAGGAATTTTTTAATTCACAAGGTCATTTATACTAATTAGATTACCCATAAAGTCTTTAATAAAGAATATTGTTTTTAGGTAGCAATGATATTAGGGGTTCTGGTGCCTGTAGAAG
The DNA here is from genome assembly GCA_030704885.1 of Cynegetis impunctata. NCBI lineage: Eukaryota > Metazoa > Arthropoda > Insecta > Coleoptera > Coccinellidae > Cynegetis > Cynegetis impunctata. The sequence goes on along the minus strand of JARQZK010005306.1, from coordinate 20,685 downwards.
GGAAGAATCGTACAACATTACCATGAATGATATTCAAGAACAAAAGGGTTTATGCATTGTGAAATTACCCAACACAAAAACAAATATCCAGCGCACCTTTACAGAACATTAACAAACCCGACGAAAAAATACCATATTTGCCAAATTTTGCGTAATTATATCCAGCTACGTCCACCACAAGTGAAATCAGACCACTTGTTCTTGCAATATCGCAATGGAAAATGTACAATCTCTGGTTGTTGGGAAAGGAACAATTGGAGGCTGGCCTTTTAAAAATCGCCGAATATTTTGAAATAACCCGGAAATCCTGAGAAGTATATACTGGTCACTCGTTTAGGAGGACTTCGGCACCCCTTTTGGCAAAATACTGGGTGTTGATGTTCTTCGAATTAAATAAAGACATGGAGGCTGGCGTTTCGCTACAGTGGCCGAAAGTTATGTAGAAGATTCTCTACAAAACAAAATAGAATTTGCCGATAAAATTTTACATAATAATGATTTGAATGCAACTTCAGTTTCATTTAACAATGCAAATACAGCACAAACAAGTGAAATTTCTTTAAGTAATTTAACAAACTGCACTGAACACGTTCAATATAAATAACATTTATCTTTTAAACTACCTACCTAATAAATAATAAATAATTTGCAATTTGAATTTTTTCATACTTATAGCTCAATTCACTGATGCCAGAACGGTAAGTAATCACTTACCGTTCTGGCATCAGTGAAATGTAAGTTACTGTCATGGGAACAGACATGTAAGCCGTCAAAAATGACTGATCGTGCAAAAAAGTTTCTGATATATCTGGTAGAAATACTGCTAGCAGAAAAACTCCACAAAAACCGCAAAAAATGCTTAAAATATAATAAACACTACTGCATAGACTGCTTAGTGCATAGTGAGCGAATGAAAATATAAAACTATACATGTAGGTATTACAGATTTAGTTAAAAAAAAATCGATCATTCGACAAACTCGAGCGCGTCTGATTAAGGCAAGGTGAGTTCATTACATGCAGAAGAGTATACATATTCACTAATCTGACGATTTGCACGTGGCATAAGGAAAATAAGGAGACTAAAAAAGTTGCAAAAAGAAAACGTCACCTTGACATTATCGAGCACTGTTTATATTTTTATTTTGAAGGAAAATGTCACGATTTTTTTTTGCATTTTTGAATATCGGCGATGAGTTTTGGTCTCGTACGGTCACCCCCACCATGCAAACGGCAGATTTACTTACTTTCGTCATCAGAGACGATGTGGGGTGTATAAACTATTAATATCTGACGCGCTCGACTATGGTCTATATAACGATTTTTTTTTACATTTTTGAAGATCTGCACACGTTTTCCCCCCCCAGTGAAATGGCTAAATCTTATAACCTTTTTTTCGTGTGAAAGCATATAATCTTCACAATCCAAAAGGTCCCCACGACACGGATCTGACCATAGTGGGCTCACACGGCTCATCACTCCCAAAAAAGTGTGAACCTATGTGTTCTCACATTACGATATTCACGTGTAAAAGTTAGTATGTAATATTCATGTGAATAAACCTCTCTGTTTGGCAAAAACAATTGTTATGTTCAACAAAATATAGTGAAAATTTGAAACAGAAATTTCATTTATATTTATATAATATATATATATATATATATATATATATATATATAATATATATATATATATATATATATATTTATATATATATATATTTATTCGGATTGTTGTTGCCTGTGAACTATAAACAGAAAAAGTTGACTCTGAAGAGTAGACAGGTTGAGACAGAGTTGACAGGAAGCAGTACGCGTTTAGTGGAGTAGGCAGATTGAGACCACGCAATCGTATTGTTTCCGATTCCTCCTAATTCGGATCGTGGAGTAGGCAGATTGAGGCCACGATTCTGAATTATTCCCCTTCTAATTCTCCTGAAGATGGCTTCGCAAAAGTAGCCGAAACGTTCGAGATTTTTCAAATCTTTCACGCGGTTCATTCTGTGAACCAAGTTTTTCAAATACTTCCGACCGCGGAAATCTTTCTGAACATATATATATATTAAAAATATATATAATTATATATATATATATTACAAAGAGAAATTTATCGCAGGGAAATAGTATATAAAAACAAGCAAAATTATCGGTCTAGCCCGCATATGTCGAAGCAGTCGTTGACACGTGTTTCGGACTCTTTGGTCCTCATCAGAATGGCGTAGCCAAGTCTGCGGTGGAAAACCTTAAAATGGAACATAAACAACAAGCAGAATCCCTTGCTTCAGAAGACAATCACACATTTGTGGCTGTAAATTGTTCGATCTCTCCGGTTTGGGAGATTTGGACAGAGTTTGACCAAATTTCCCAAACCGGAGAGTTCATAACTACGTTAAAAATAGCCAAGAACTAGTACAAATATATGATAAATAGTAGTATATAATAATGTAAGCCAATAACTATCAAGGATAAGTACAAATAAAAGTCGGAATAATGAGAGTAAAGATTATATTCGTTTTACTTTTGATTCCATCAAACCGTCAAAAACAATACGTCTATGTTTTCGAGTGAAATTGTCAGTGGGAATGTCAATTGAGTATTGACAAACTTTGTAAACTTCACTGAATATTCTCGACGAAATAGTACTTTCACAATTCCATTTTAATCTTGGTATTATACAAAAATTGAAGAATTTGATTGCAAAATGACTTCGCAAAAAGAAAGTCTCACTACAATAATTGAAGGAAAACGAAAGTGAAATATCTTCACACACAACTACTCAAAATGGAAGTAACGACGACGAAAAGCATGATATAAATCCGGCAGCTAATGATGACGATATGTATAAAAATACTACCTCTGTGCACCCAAAGTCCCTCAGCATCGATAGTGACGCTGCATCGTATATATGTTTAAGGAAATTATTATGTCAGCAGTTCAGTTTTCAACAATCTTCTTTATTTTTTTCCAACTTTGATGACCCAGGAATCCAAGATGCCCTTCTATTCGGTAAAAGCTCATTCTATTTACTGTTTGATGTACATTTTCTGTGTAATTAATGGTTGGGACTTGTAGCCAAAAAAAACTTGCCAAATATAGAATTTCATGACATGAAAGCCGAAGGTTGTGGAAGATGCTCACGACTTTCAAACGTTTGAGGTTTTCTTCGAATGTTTCGATATTTGTAAAGAGCATGTGTTATCTGTTCGTTATTTCACCATTGACAATATTATTATATATATATATATATATCATATATATGATATATCCATACTATATAATATATAATATAATATATATATATAATATATTATATATATATCATATATATATATAATTATATTATATATATATATAACATGTAGTATATCATGAGATGTCCTTATTTCGGAAATATTTTATCGACCCAAAAATTGAATTTTAACCGGATTTTTGTATCAATTTATTTGGACTATTCGTTTAACCTTCTGACAACATGTTTTTGAAAACTCGATCATCAAAATTACCTCTTAGTTGGAACAGCAGAACAAAGATGTCTCATAAAATGGAAATCGATATATTTATATATATATATATATATATATATATATTATATTTCAGTATATAAATATATATATATATATATATATATATATATATATATATTATACCTATATATATATATATACATTTATATATATATATATATATATATATATATATTATAATATATATATATATATATATATATATATATATATTTATATATATTATATATATATATACAATAATATATATATATATATATATATATATATATATATATATATTACCGGGTGTCCACGGAAGGTGGCTCGCCCCTATAACTTTTTTGTTTTCAGAAATAATGAAATTAAATTTACAGGATCTGTTTAGTGCATAAAACTGCGTTTTTTGACAAGTAACTTCAACTTCATGCACACTTCCCGGTTTCACCGGAAGTGATATTAAACTTTAAGATTTTTAAATGGAACACCTGGTATATTTTCAGATTTTTTGTCTCCATATGACATTAGGAATACAAACATGTATCATTTGCTACTTTTTGTAACCTTTGGGCTGAGTTCAAATGTTATTTTAATCTCAATAAGATTCTTCATTTAAAAGAAAGTTCTAAGGTTATGGGATTTCAGGTTTTTATCGAAAGTTTTCTTTCAGAACCTAATACCTAGACTGCGGTATCAAATTAATCGTGATAAAAATTTTTTTTTTTTTAAACCCGACGAGCCACCATGTTGCCATTTGAAAAAAAAAATAGTAATAAAAGTTTCAAAATTAAATTTCACAATAGCTGGAACATTTGATCAAAAACAGTTGAAGTTGTATTTTAACATACATTTTAGGACCGAAAATTAGTTATTTGAACCGCGGCAATTCCACATAGCCCTCTAGAATAAAAAATTCATTTCGAAAAAAAAAAAAAATTAAAAAAAGGAATACAAAAAGTAACAAATGGTACATGGGTTGTATTCTAAATGTCATATGGAGACATAAAAAACTGAAAAATAATACCCGTTGTCCTATTTGAAAATCGAAAGTTTATGTCACTTCCGGTAAAACGGAAGCTGCATAAAGTTGAGTTACTTGTCATAAAATGCAGTTTTATGCGTACAAACAGATACTCTGAATTTATTTCATTATCTCTGAAAACAAAAAAAGTTATAGGGGCGAGCCACCTTCCGTGGACACCCGGTATATATATATATAATATATATATATATTATATATATATATATATATATATATATATATAATATATATATATATATATATATATGTATATATATATATATATATATATATATATATTTATATATATATATAATATATATGTTATATATATATATATATATGTATTAAAGATCTTTTGATATTATTAGCAATAACAGGCTTATTGAATCTCAAAAAAACTCGATTTTATTTAAAAAAGTTGACATTTCGCCACGACATTCGTGGTTTTATCAAAACTTTTGATAAAGCCACGCATGGCATGCCCAAAGGAACCCTTGATGGAATAGTGAGTATCTACTTCACCTTCGGCAGGTGAAATAGTATACCTAGCATAATAAGGACTTTGCTACTATAGCGTAAAGTCTGCGGAACGCTGGCTCTCAGTCTATGTGATTTGATATCAGCAACAGATCTTTCAATGAGTATTTTAAATAACACTTTTTAGTCTAACGATCCCAAAGTAAGGTCGACCTGCACTCATCTGCTTGCCAAACGAAACATATATTAAAATTAAGAAAATCTTATTGCGAATATAGTAGTATAGGGTTGCCTGCAAGAATCGGTCATGAATATGGGTTTGCCAGGTTTTTAAAATTGAAAATTTTAATTCGGAGCAAATAGTACTGGATTCTTGTAAAAATAATCGGGGTGAGCTGGACTCATTTCCGAAGTTGACGAAATTTTGAGGGGAATTATTTGGGGATGATAAGAGGGTGGTCTTTTCTGAGTTTTCGAACGCGAGGACCTGGAGCTTTTTGGACGGTGGGGCAAAAAAAATTTTTTCAAAGCCGTTACAGGTTTCTTTCCATAATTCTTCTGAAAATATGTGGGTTAAGCGAAAATCTGCCACGAGAAAGGGCATTAAATTTTCTTCAAAATTGATTGAAATTATTTCTGGCTCAATAATACCCGAGATACAAGCGAAAAAAAAAGTAAAATTTTCTTAAGATGAGAAAAAAAGGAAGAAAAGAAAAAGTTGCAATTTTTCGGATGTAATAAAATTATACCCTCACACATATCTATGTATTATTACACATATTATGCATACTCCCCATCACCTCCCGCCTGAAATCCTTTCTTCACCTCCTCCTTTATCCCCTCACCGCTATGGTTTGAAGTACCCTCAACGTGTGGATAATGGCGACGAGTTTTTTTTATAATGAAGAACGAGTGAATCTCTCACTCGCATCACTACAATCACTTCAACGCTTTTTTCAGCAATTCTTGAATAACTCGTTCAGCACTATATTTCCTTCAAAAATTCATTACTTCTGATGCTGGATGAAGAACAAGATTCGATTCATGGACATTGTTCAACCAGTATGCCGTAGTAGGGGTCGACCTTCACTCATATGCTTACTGGATAAAAATCATTTTTTTATCAAACGAAATATGTTCCTGAACACACACCGAGAGGGTGCCTAAGTCTACCGGCTTTCCATGCATATACAGGTTCCGATTACACGGCAGCTTTTTATATAATAAGAAAAAAGTTATACCGTTCAAACTTTTTTTCGAATAACCAGAAGTATTTTTAATTGCATTTTTTCTGAGAGCCAAGAGTCATGTTTCATATTGTCCGTAGTATTTCCATCTGAATTACAGAGTGTTTCGGAAATATTGAACTATTAACAGTAAAATTTCAACATGTTTTTAAATTCCAGCTGTAATTGAAAAAATATAAAAAATATTAAATTCAAAATTTTTGCCACAACTTTTCCATAGCAACTTTTTGTGGCATTTCCAAATATTGAATGACATGTATATACAGGGTATCGTACACATTGGGCACTCCTCATTTTCTTCATTTTCAAAAACGACCTGTAATTTTATTGCATTTAACAATGACCAAGTGTCATGTTTCATTTTTGGCGTTTATTTTAATCTGAATCAAAAGCGTTTTGCAGATATTGAACTAATGACTAGACTAGGCATTCTATACCTTGTTCTATGATATTTTTTTTTAATTACAGCTGAAATTTTAAAATGTTGAAATTTCACTAGTAATTGTTCAATAACTTTCAAAATACTCTGTAATTCAGATGAAAATACTATTTCAATATGAACATGACTCTTGGCATTCAAAAAAAAATGCAATAAAAAATACAGGTCCATATTTGAAAATTAAAATTTGAGGGTGGCTCAATTTATACGATACCCTGTATATAATTTTTATTCAGATAATTGGATAGCCTATAAAAAGTTGAAATGGCAAAGTTGTTTTTAAAAAATTCCTAGAATAAAAAGATATATGCAAAAGAAGAAAATTCGACATTTTCAATTATTTCTGTATAACTCCAGAACTAAAGAAGCTAAGATCAGATTTTTTTAACCATATAATTGACCTCTGAAATATGCAACTTTGCCCCCATTCAATAACTATCTGCCTATCTCTTATCCGTTATCGAGATCCCCATGCATAGAGTCGAATTTGAATAGCCCTGTATATATATATAATATATTTATATATATATATATATATATATATATATATATATATATATATATATATATATATGATGTTCAGAAATATTCCGCGTCGGAAGTATTTGAAAAGCTTGGTTCTCGGAATGAACCGCGTAAAAGATTTGAAAAATCTCGACGTTTCGGCTCCTCTTGCGAAGCCATCTTCAGGAGAATTAGAAGGGAAATAATTCAGATACGTGGCCTCAATCTGCCTACTCCACGAATCGATTAGGAGGAATCGGATAAACAATACGATTGCATGGTTCTCAAACAACCTGCATTCTCCACCAACCGTACTGCTTCGCTGTCAACTCTGAAAGTCTCAACCTGCCTACTCTTCAGAGTTGACTCTGAAGAGTAGGCAGTATCTAAGAGAAACGAAAAGAGTTAACGACTTGAAATTCGGGCCACACGTATAACAGGTTATGATCTACACTTGGAAAATATTTATCATCATTGCAACGCTGCCAGATCTACGAGTAACTTATGCTCACTTATGTTTTTTTCAAACAGCACACCATGGTATATTTTAATATTTTTGTATATATATATATATATATATATATATATATATATATATATATATATATATATACATGGTTCCCCAAATTCGATGGCTCTATTAGAAGTCTCTAGAGAACGAAAAGAGCTAACGACTTGAAATTCGGGCTACACGTATAAGAGGTATTATGATCTACACTTGGAAAATATTATCATCATTGCAAAACAACGTTGCCAGATCTACGAGTAGACTTATGCTCACTATGTTTTTTCGAATGGCACACCATGTATACTTTAATATTTTTGTATTCTGTGGAACATTTTTGAAACTTTTTTATAGACTATATGACATACCTATCTTGAGCCATTTCCAAAAATAAAAATAATAATTTTTTGAAAAAATTTGGCGACAAACATCTCCGATTAAAAATTTATTTTTTCTCAACTATCACAGCTAGAGCCCAGAAATTTTTGTTAGAAAGTCATATAGGGTTAACATAATTAAATTATGAGGATCTCAATGTATCTCATACAGGGTGTTTCACAAAAATAATATACTTTGGGTATAGAACACAAAAGTGAAATTTATGCATTAATTTCAAAAAGGGACACCCTTATTTTATATATTTTATAAAAGGCATGTCGTTCTTAACCAACATGTATGTTCCGAATCTGCCCCTGCCTGAATGCGGACATGTCTAGGACACAAACAACTATGTTTATATCATAACAGAGGGAACATAGACCCACATATGTGCGGACATGTTGAACATGTTAATCGCAGATTCGGAACGGCCTTTTGTGTCACTAAAATTGAAACGGCAATCATTAGCATACATGTTGGTTAAGGACGACATGACATTTATTTTTGAAAATCTCAAATTCAGTTAAAAAAATGCTTGCTTCGGCTCAATATTTGCAAACAACAGCTTTGCATTGCATACCTAGTTATTATTAATTATTTCACTTTTTGGTTAGAGTCTATATATTTTTTGAATGTGCCTGACCTGTGCCAAAGTTCGAGGTTAAACGTGAGCAAACCGGAGACATTTATTTGCGTTGCCATGATAGCCCTCATCAGCCTAGAATGAAAAGTTATGTTTGTTCTAATTGAGTTTTTCTTAGTTTTTTGCTCATAAGTCTTGAACCGCTAGAGATAGGTATTATATATAATATCATACTTTTAGTTTAAGGAATTTGTTCTTCTTTTGCATGTCTGCTATAAAAATAGGGTTGTCCAATTTTGAAATTAATGCATAAATTTCACTTTCATGTTCTACCCAAAGAACATTATTTTTGTGAACACTCTGTATGAGATACCTTGCCCCTCAAAATTTATTATGTTAACCCAACCTTATATGATTTTCTAACAAAAATTCCAGGGCTTTAGCTGGGATAGTTGAGAAAAAATAAATTTTTAGTTCGGAGATGTTTGTCGCCAAATTTTTCAAAACATAATTCTTATTTTGGAAATGGCTCAAGATAGGTATGTCATATGGTCCATAAAAAAGTTTCAAAATGTTTCACAGAATACAAAAATATTAAAATATACATGGTGTGCCATTTGAAAAAACATTGTGAGCATAAGTTACTCGTAGATCTGGCAACGTTGCAATGATGATAATATTTTCCAAGTGTAGATCATAACCACTCATACGTGTAGCCCGAATTTCAAGTCGTTTAATTCTTTCGTTCTCCAGATACTTCTAATAGGCCATCGAATTTGGGGAACCCTGTATATATATATATATATATATATATATATATATATATATATATATATATATATATATATATATATTTACAACACACATATACCTATATATGTTGTGAAATGACTAAATTATTCTTGTAATCTTAACTCAATTGCTGTTTTTCAACAAACTCTTTACTTAGCATTTTTTTCATGCACTTCATTGAGGTAATTTTGTATCGACCACTGTCGTCCATACCAATATTGTAAAATTCTTCTCTTTTTAGAACCACCACCCATTATTGATGATGGAATGCCGTCCTATAAGAATTTATGTAAGGAGTTGGAGATATACCCAATAAGTAGAGTGTGTAAATCTTTGTCCACGAAACAGTTGAATTTAAAGGTAATAAGTACACTCATCATGGGTAAAAGGAAGTGACTACAGCAATAAAACTTATTTCAATTTAATGTTGAAAAAAAATGCTTTTTCCTTTTTTTTGGGCGTTTTCAACTCTCTCCCTCTTCTACATTACTTATCAGTTACGAAAATATTTCTTTTTGATGAAGTTGCTTTGACGAGAGAGGTTAAAGAATAGTCAAAAAAAGAAGCAATTAGGGTTAAATTACTGCCAGATAAATTCTTTCCAATCAAATTTTTTATGTTTGGGTGTGTATCTTATCGATTATTTCTTATAGTTCTGCTATATATTGCAAGTTTTGAGACAAAGCACGAAACAAATTGAAGTTCAGATAGAATTTCCTTGTTTTCGGAAAAACCACAAAAGTCATTGATCTACCCCTTCTGACATTACGTCAATGATAACTGAGCCTCTGTGTAGCTGACTTGTTAATGCTAGAGACCGAATGTTTTGGACGCACCCTACTTATCATATTTCCAGTTAGAAAAATGCAAAGGTTGCTATTTATGGGCTCAGTTTGACACACACGTTGATGGTCATATGTAGTGGAAGTGACGGGCTTATCAGTCATATGCAATTATTAGAATGATTTCAACAGCGAAGCTCGTAATTTTGTTTTGAAACATCGGAAGATCATCAATGTACCTACAAGAAAAAAAAATCGGTGACAAGATATATCCTTGAGGTACAGCAGCATCAACAGCGTGTTATATCAACCCACAACACGTATTTGCCTTTCATGAGTTAACTTTGGTTCAGCTCACTTAGTTGGATTTTGAAAACCATGAGTTTCAAGCTTCAATAGTAGTGTGTCGGTAATTTTCAAACAAGCTTTTCTTTCTCTTTTGGAATTGGATAGACTGTAACGATATTTCATATAGATGCATATGTCCTTTACTCGTAGAGTAGCTGAAAGAGCCGACATAGTGGTGGTGCAAGTTCGGGAACGCAAATCTCCAAAAAAGTAAGTGGACTTCCATCAGGACCTGTCAACTTTCTGCAGTCTAGTTAATCGAAGGTGTAACAGTTATTATGCGCAAAATTTCAATTCTGACATTAAAATTTCGGCCTCAGGAATATTAGAAGATTTTGACCTGACTCAAAATTAGAATTTTTGGCAAATATGGTTGCCAAAAATTCTTCTCTTCTGTTGAAGCTGGACGTAAGCAAAAAATCGATTTTAATAAGTACAGGAAACGTTGAGTCTCAGAAGTTGTGCTAATAGCCTTTGCCAGCGACCAAAAGGGACGGGAACCACTAGAATATTACAGAAACTAGTTGATCAACTTTTTGTCAAATATTTATATTGCAGCTCAGATGGATACATTGTTTTTATTGCCAACATTGGTTTAAGTTTGTCTTTGACCTATCTGCTCCAAAGATTTTTATATGAAAATCTTAATTTCCTCCTTAGTTCTCCCCCAAAACTATAAAAGTAGCTGATAGTGGAGTAAAAAGCATGTCATACAAGATTCAAATTGAGTAATAACTTTGAAGATTTTTCACGTTTTTCAAGACTCTATGTTTGACTCCTCTCAGGACCATGGTTGTTTGATCCTTGATGTCCAGGAGACCCAACCCTTTGGACATAAATGAAGGATCTTGTTGTAATGAAGTTTTGTCTCTATGCCTAAGTAAATGTAATTAATATTTATCTCTGCTTTTATATTCCATAGGTCAAATTCCTATGGAAGGTTTCATTCATTTTAAAAATGTTATATGAAGCCCATTCCCAAGTCTATTTCGAAAGCCAATATCTCGAGTTATGGGCCAATAAGCATCAGTGCTATGCCAAACTTTTTGGATTATTTGTTCATGGCAATATCAAATTTAAAATAGCTTTTAACATTTACAACCACCAAATCCTTTTCCTGCACGGAAAATGTGTTGGGTCCAATTTATTTTAATTTTATATCCTTTCATAACTGTTTTCAATGAAAATATATTTCATTTGAGTTCCAATCATTCTTCTTCATAAATGGAGTATCAATCGGAAGTAGAAAATATATAAAAAATACCATATTTTGTTTTAGCAGATTTACTTGCCGATAATACCTATCCACCAAGTGTTCTTTGAATTGAAAAATCAATTTATTATTATTGTAATCCTCGGCTGATTTTATTGAAAAACACTCACCGACTTCAAAATCATGAGATTAGTGAAAATGACATTACAGGATACCATATGTGCAGTGAAAGTGGAAAGAATTTTGAGTGATGAGATAGAAGTGAGGAAAGGACTGAGACAGGGGGCCCAACATCAACACTGTTATTTAATGCAGTGTTAGAAAAAAAGGTGAGAGATAGCCAAATAAATAGAGCAGGGACACTGCTAAACAAAAGCCACCATTTAATAGCATACGCTGATGACGTCGTGCTAATAGCACGTAACAAAGGGGAACTGGAAAATATAGTTAAAGAGTTTCTAAAGTCAGCAAAAAAATATGGCTCACAAATAAATCAAGAAAAAAGTAAATATATGGTATTAAAAAATCGAAAGAAGGAGAAAGTGAAGCTCTCTTAGATATAGAAATAGAAGGGAAAAGAACGAAGTTTGAGAGAGTGAAAGAATTTGTGTACTTGGGAATGCTGTTCAGTGAAGAGTGCAAAGAAGAAGACGAAATAGATTCGAGACTAATGAAGGCAAATAGGTGTGAAGGAGGACTAAGAGAAGGAATGGAATGAATGCAAAGGAAGTGTCCTGGGGAACAAGACGAAAGATGTATAAGACAATTATACTACCAACATTAATGTATGGATGTAAAACTTGGGTAATGAACAATAAAATACAAGAAAAGTTAGATATATGGGAAAGGAGGATGCTAAGAATTATGTATGGAAGGAAAAAAGTAAATGGTATATGGGAAAGAAGAATGAATGAAGAACTGTATGAATTGTACGGAGAAAATAGAGTGTCTGAAAAGGTGAGGGCGAGAAGACTACATTGGCTAGGACATTCAGAGAGAATGACGGAGAATAGAGAAGTGAAGGGAGTGTGTTGGAAGCGGCCGGAGGGTAAGAGAAGAAGAGGAAGACCGAGGAAGAGATGGAGCGAAGCGGTGATGGAGGACATTCAGGAGAGGAAAATAGGAAACTGGAGAGAGGGGCAAAAAACGGACGGAAGTGGAAGGACCTGATAAACTAGGAAATAACATGTTAGAGGCCTTAATGGCCTATGTATAACTGTAATTAATAATTGTTTATTGTGGTAACGTCCATTATCATAATATCGGATAAAACTTACAGGTTTCTGGACAAAGAATGTTTATTATTAATTTATTAACAATGCCGACGTTTCAATGCTACTTGCATCTTTTTCAAGGCTGAAATGAACAATTTGATTCACAAAACAATACATGGATTGGCAAATGCAAAATTCTTACCTAGTTAATCAATCTAAAAAACAAATAGTTTGAAATACATGGTTTGCATAAACACATAATTCTCAACAATATTCATGAAATTAAAATCTACCATCACTGTCATATAATATGGGAAACAAACGGCGTGGCGACATCAATACAACGAATGCGCAAGTATACATACGGATGTCCCCTCTCGGTCAACAATTCTGATCGGAAATCTGATATCGTGAGCAAAGCATTCTGCACTCTTGTATTTGTCAAAATTAAAAATCACATTCAGTAACAAACCACTACACAGGGCACAATCAAAACTGGTAACGAACCATCAACAGATCAACAAGATAAAATGATGTGGGTTCTAAAAGCAGTCACGAAAAATTGAAATTCAGTATATTATTATATATGATCAAATTGTCTACATCTTCTCTAAAATTAACAGTCTTATTCTGTTTAATATGTATCATTTCACTAATGTTACGCTTGTGAGAATTCTTCTCCCTGTCCATGACTACAACCCCATCAAAATTAAAGTAATGTCCTTCCTTAAATGTATGGGCCGCTTGTAACCAACCTTCCTTTTGACAGATATTTATGCCCTAGCTAGCAGGGATATTGGTTAAACATATTAGGGTTCTGGGTTGTTTTCAATGATAATAACAACTGGGTAAAATGTAGGTATTTACTATCCTCTTTTCTTCTTACATATAGAGACTTATCTTGTTTTATGTTTTATTTTCCATCTACGTTTGGGCTTCTTCTTGAGGTGGATTGTATTCTTTGATTTCTGCCCTGGTTCAGCTGTGGTTTCCAAATGGGAATATACGCCCCTGATAAGGTGAATTTTTGTTCCAGATAACGTGGATTCTTTTTAAAACTCCAGACAGTGGCTAAAATAATTCGGGGCAATTCAACATACAATCTCAAACGTAATATTTTTCCAAGAATATCTGTAGAGTATCGATGGCCAATTCAAACTAACATTCAGATTTATCTCAAGCAAAGATGCTAAGAAAGACAGTATATGTTCCAACATTAAAACTGAACATAAGATATGACCATGTGAAATTTGCCATCGTTAACCTACGAAAATCTTGTGTTAAATTGAGAGAATGAAACAAGCAAATGAATTAGAAATATTTTAAATTAAGAAAATGTGAGATGATTATTTCAATATGGCAAGATAAATAATTTTAATATAGATAAATGAAAAAAATATGAAATGGCGGAAAAAATTAAAATAAGGAATCAATTCAGATTTTCAAGATAATGCAGATATACTAAATAATTATATTTCTTCTCATAACTTACCGTCTATCAGACGCCACAGATACTTAATAAATTCTTAATAAACTTGAATAAACTATTCGTTAAATAGATATTGAATATAATTTTAATATCTAGCGATGTTATTAGTTGAACAGTTATTCTGCGAGAGAACGGTATTAGATTTTTCACGTGCAAATCCAACGCCACCCCGATACTCTCTTCTCAATACGCAGGTCACTAACCATAGAAGAACAAAAGTGACGTAATCGGTTGATAGCGTGGAATCACGGTACATATTTTCAGTGTAGGATGCAGTGGCTTACGAGTTACGTGGAGAATTTACACGTTACACGCTAGGGCTGTTTTTTGTTGACAATGTGCATTCTTCGAGTCATTTTTAAGCTGTCCTATTCTCTCTTTTAAATACTGTCTTGTTTGTCCTATATAGCTTTTATCACAGTGGAGACAAGAATTCTGTAAATCACGTGCGATAGTAGGTCTTTAGGTGTTTTTTGTTTTAAAGTCGTGTGAAAGCAATTTGTTGTTCTTAGATAGTAAAACGCCAATCGGTAGTTCGAACCTTTGAAAATTTTTTCAATTTTCTGTGATAAACCTATTATGTATGGAAACCTACAATATTTCAGTTCGAGAGTGTCTGTGAACTTTTTTCTTTTTGAAACTACTTCGTTTAGTTTTCCATTTAATGCTTTTTCTATTAAATTAATGGGATAATTATTTTCTAGTAAGATTGTTCTAATAATTTCCAAATTTTGTTTATGAAACCGATAAAGCTCTTTTTTTCAAATTCAATCTAATGTTGACCTTCTGCTTTGTGCTATGTTGTGAAGAGTAGTTAATTATTCTATTTGAGTTATTAGGCTTCAGATACCAATTTGAAATCAGTTTGTTTCCTTCTCTAGTAATCAGTATATCAAGGAACGGGACTGAGTTATTAGTCTCTCTTTCTACAGTGAAATTCATTTTGTTGTGGTATGAATTGAATGTAAGGAGTACCCGGTCAATTTCACCTTTCGGTATTAACATAATCGTGTCATCCACATACAGTTTCAACAACGGAATATGAAAGTCTAATTTACCAACACTCACTGTCAACAATTCATCCATCACTAGATTGGCTTCTCTGAATGTTTGTGTCATTGTTCACAAACATTCCAAGAAAGTTAGTCATAGAAATTATCAAGAAGAGATGGAATTATATAAAGAACTTCACAAATTTGACAAAAGATTTATTTTTGGAATTAATTCATGTGTGTTTTTGATAATGGTTACTTCGTTTTTAATGATGAATATTACAAACAAGTCGACGGTACTGGAATGGGTGCCCCAACTAGTCCTTCTCTGGCCAATCTAGTGATGGATGAATTGTTAACAGTGAGTGTTGGTAAATTAGACTTCATATTCCGTTGTTGAAAAACTGTAGATATGTGGATGACACGATTATGTTAATACCGAAAGGCGAAATTGACCGGGTACTCCTTACATTCAATTCATACCACAGCAAAATTAATTTCACTGTAGAAAGAGAGACTAGTAACTCAGTCCCGTTCCTTGATAAACTGATTATTAGAGAAGGAAACAAACTGATTTCAAATTGGTTATATGAAGCCTACTAACTCCAAATAGAATAATTAACTACTCTTCACACCATAGCACATAGCAGAAGATCAACATTATATTGAATTTGAAAAAAGAGCTTCATCACTAAGTAACAGTAGGTTTCATAAACAAAATTTGGAAAATTATTAGAACAGTCTTACTAGAAAATAATTATCCCATTAATTTAATAAAAAGAGCATTAAATGGAAAACTAAACGAAGTAGTTTCAAAAAGAAAAAAGTTCACAGACACTCTCGAACTGAAATATTGTAGGTTTCCATACATAATAGGTTTATCACAGAAAATTGAAAAAATTTTCAAAGGTTCGAACTACCGATTGGCCTTTTACTATCTAAGAACAACAAATTGCTTTTACACGAATTTAAAACAAAAAACACCTAAAGACCTACTATCGCACGTGATTTACAGAATTCCTTGTCTCCACTGTGATAAAAGCTATATAGAACAAACAAGACAGTATTTAAAAGAGAGAATAAGACAGCATAAAAATGACTCGAAAAATGCACATTGTCAACAAAAAACAGCCCTAGCCGCCCATACATTTAAGGAAGGACATTACTTTAATTTTGATGGGGTTGTAATCATGGACAGGGAGAAGAATTCTCACAAGCGTAACATTAGTGAAATGATACATATTAAACAGAATAAGACTGTTAATTTTAGAGAAGATGTAGACAATTTGATCATATATAATAATATACTGAATTTCAATTTTTCGTGACTGCTTTTAGAACCCACATCATTTTATCTTGTTGATCTGTTGATGGTTCGTTACCAGTTTTGATTGTGCCCTGTGTAGTGGTTTGTTACTGAATGTGATTTTTAATTTTGACAAATACAAGAGTGCAGAATGCTTTGTTCACGATATCAGATTTCCGATCACAATTGTTGACCGAGAGGGGACATCTGTATGCATACTTGCGCATTCGTTGTATTGATGTCACCACGCCGTTTGTTTCCCATATTATATGACAGTGATGGTAGATTTTAATTTCATGAATATTGTTGAGAATTATGTGTTTATGTAAACCATGTATTTCAAACTATTTGTTTTTTAGATTGATTAACTAGGTAAGAATTTTGCATTTGCCAATCCATGTATTGTTTTGTGATTTAAGTTGTTCATTTCAGCCTTGAAAAAGATGCAAGTAGCATTGAAACGTCGGCATTGTTAATAAATTGATAATAAGCATTCTTTGTCCAGAAACCTGTAAGTTTTATCCGATGTAATTAATAATAACACTCACCTACTTAAAATTCGGGACAGCCAAAATATTGATGAAATTTAATGGATGATAATTTTTTTTCCATAGTCCGATTCGAATGTTTCTTTTTCCAAGATGTAGATAGATGTTTGGAGTATAGGTTATGTTATTAGATATGAATTTTTTAAGAAAACATTACACATTTTGCAACAATGATGGTTTGTATTGGATTCTTTCGGTTTCGATAGAAACGTACTCCGCATTCGTTAACTAGTTTTATCTGAAATTTCGAAGGTTTGAAACATTCTGCCTGTGAATTCCGTATCTACTTTTTATTCGCGATGCCTTTGTCATCCGAAGATTCAGCTAGAGCTGTTGCTCTTCATAATGTTGGTTATTCCTACAGAGAAGTGGCGAATATGATGGGTTTAACAAAATCTAGAGTGGAAAAAGCAGAGGAAAGGTTTCAAGAGACCGGAAGTTATGGTAGAAAACATGGAATTAGTTACCAATCAATTGTGAAAAACAGCAACATGTTCTTCCAGCATTTTGTCGATATACCTCCGAGCTGTGACATTAACTTGACCGACTCTTTCAAGTTCATTCCTTATCTTGACCGCACTGGTATGTCGATTTCTTAAAACTGAGACCCTAATAAAACGATCATCAACGACAAAAGTAGCACGATTTCATCCAGATCCATGTCTTCTACCATAACTTCCGGTCTCTGTAAACCATGCCACGGCTCTTTCCACGCTAGATTTTATTAAACCCATCTTATTCGCCACTTCTCTGTAGAACCAACATCAAGAAGAGCAACAGCTCTAGCTGAATCTTCGGATGACAAAAGCATCGCGGATAAAAAGTAGATACGAAATTCACAAGCCAAATGTTTCAAATGTTCGAAATGTCAGATAAAACTAGTTATCAAATGCGGAGTAAGTTTCTATGGAAACCGAAAGAATCCAAAACAAACCATCATTGCTGCAAAATGTGTAATGTATCTCTTCAACCGAGAACGATATCGAGATGAATTAAAGGGCAAAATGTTAAGAATGAATCAGAATCTGCAGAAAAACATATACACTGTAGTTTAGATAGCAGAATTACTCTACATGGTGTTACAAACTTCAGGAAAAATTCTTCAGCAATTTTCCTTTATATTTCTACGTGTTCAGTTTTTTTTTGCAAAATTGAATAACATTACTCAAACTCGAAACATCTATCTTTTTTTGAAAAAAAAAACATTTGAATCGGACTATGAAGAAAAAAGTTATCATCCATTAAATTCCATCAAAAATTTGGCTGTACCGAATTTTGAGTCGGTGAGTGTATTATCCCCATGATTTTAGTAATATATCAGATATTTTGGACAACTTCGAACAAAATGGAGAGAAATATTTATAATTATAAAAATCGATGAAATGAAATGTGACAAAAGTAGAGCAACAAATTGTGTTAACAGTATTTTATTTTACATATAACGATAAAAAAACATTGAACACATTTTATAATAACAATAGCTGGAGGTGTTATGTCAAATGTTAATAGAATATCCATTATTATTTATTACTTGCCGATAACGTCGCGGCATTGACACAATCAATTTTTGAACAGTGTCTTCGCAAAATTTGGTCCAAACTTCATTGATTTCATTCTATAACGATTGTTTATTTGTAAAAAATTGTGTACGAATTCCACGCTCAACTTCTTCACATAGATTTCCAATGGGGTTGAGGTCGGGTGATTGTGCCGGCCACTGCAAAAACCAGAACGCTATTTTCTTGAAACCATTCATGAACAATTCGTGAATAGTGCTTTGGATCGTTATCTTGTTGGAAAATAAAAAGCAAAGGCATTTCTCACTCTGCATAAGGCATCATTAAATTTTGCATTATATCTATATAGACAAATCGATCCATATTGTCATTAACGAAGTTTAATGAACTCACCACATTCCATGAGAAATGGCCTCATAGAAAAACACAGCCCCTACCATGTTTAACTGTGGGTGTAGCGTATTTGGGATTAAACCTTGTGTTGATTGGCCGTCTAACTGCTCATTTCATCAGAATTAAAATAGTTATTTTCGTAATCCCATACTGTTTATTTTGATTTAACGGTATTCAGATGACAATTGAAAATAGTGTTAACGGCCGCCGGCCGTTATAATTTTATACCGGCCGGCGGCCGTTAAGAAATCACGTGTTCAAATATTTATTTCAAAACATCATTCTGGTTACAATAACAATTATAATAAAACTAACTATTTATTTATTTGAAAAGTTATTTGACAATTGCTATTATTTGAAATATCTATCTTATTGATTAGAGATTTACCTCTATAGCAACAGTTTTTTGAACTTGTTTCGGTGAAGCCTCATTATTATGAAAAAGTTGTCTCGTTATCTTCATTCTCTTCGAAACTGAATTTTCAATATACGACTCCGCCACCGCAGAGGAGTCCCAACCTCCAAGTTCTTTTACCGATAGTAAGATCGCCACCATTTTCTACAAGCATGGTAGCCAATTGCGAAACGATACCCTTGTAGAGCTGAGGGTTTTCTTATTTTAAAATGCTGCAATTTTTTTGGAACGCCTCCAATAGTATGAATGTCCACTACTTGTTTTACACATTTACCATTCCTATAATCAATGAAAAATCGCCGATTTTCCAGATTCGAAGGTCACAATCACTATTTTTGGTATAACTATAGGCATCAAAAGAAAGTCCTTCTTTGGGAATGATAAATACCCTATTCTTTTTGTTTTTAGTCATCCTCAATGTAACCATAACTTTGGTACTGGTGCTTTCAAAATCATCCACACTCAGCTTCCAAGTTCTTCACGTCTACAGGCACCAAAAACACATTAACAACCTGCAATCATTTGCCTCCAACAAAAAAATTAATTACTTCTTCTTCAGACAAAATTTTTGATTTCTTTGGGATGTATCCATCAGACTTTCGTCTCAAGAATAAAAATAATTTTTCCAAATTAAAATACATTTCTGTTGGTAATACTCTAATATGGTGCAAGATTTAAAATAACTAACCTTGAAATGTCAATGTTGTCATAAACTCTCAAAGCAAGTTTCAACATTGAAATCTTCGTCCACAGCGAGTTGGGAGAATAAACCTTCGATTTTCCTTTCGCATAGGCTAATAAAACATCCTCATTAACCACCTTTACATTATTGCTTTACGCCAATTTTAAAATTTTCATATTCTTTTTTTATACCGCTGTTGAGTTATTGCCGGCAGTAAATCAACACTCGCTGCACCTGATTCTTCCAATATTTCAAAAGGAATTTCATTTTGTTCCTCAATTTCATCCATAGTCGTCGTTACAGCGAACTTGCGAACACAAAAAACTGACGTTGTTT
>JARQZK010005305.1:0-50699 GCA_030704885.1 Cynegetis impunctata | reverse complement strand
GCCCGCGCCGGGATTTGCGACCAATTTTATATCCACTGATAATTTGTAAAGATTAAGATGATTGTATTATAAATCACTGTGAACGTCAGCTGCGGTACCGAGAGTCTGTTTGGCAACCGCAGACGACCACACACGTAAAAAAAAACGAGTATTTAGTTATTTTATATCGGTTAAAAATTGGTACAGGAGTAGTTCACATAGTATTAATTTGAATAAATGTAGTCAGCTGGTCTTATCGCGGTTTTTTGTACGTCAGCTGGCCATGTAAACACAACAACAAAAAATAATTTTGAGTGATTTCACATCGGTTGAAAATTTGTCAGATGAAAGTCAACGTAATATTTGAACGAAGAAAAAACATCAGCTGGCTATACGTCCGGAGAAAGATCGTCAGCTGGCGCAGTGAAAGTTGAATCTCGATAGACAGTTACGAGCTGTGCACACTAATTAAAATGTGTCAGCTGACGAGTTTGCAACCGACATACAGCCAGCTGACGTTTTTTGTTCGTTTAAATATTATGTTAACTTTCAACTGACAAATTTTCAGCCGATATGAAATAAATAATGGGAGGCCTCGGTAGCTCAGCGGTAAGGTGAATCGCTTGTAAACTGAGGATTGTGAGTTCGAGTCCCACCTTGCTCTTGGGCGTGGTGTATGTCCGGAATTTATTGGTTCAAAAATTAATCTGTTGGGTAATGACTTAGATTCAAGCCCATTGGCCGTTCGAAACCGGCGTTAAGCTGTAGGTCCCTTGAGATAAAAAAAAAGTAAATTATGCAACGTGTTTGCACATAACACTCTTGTTAAAAGCTTTGGCTTCAGTATAAATGTATGCTCTATTATATATTGACCTTGTATTTTGTTCATTATTGTATGTACAATAACAAAATTTCAATGTTCATTACCTACTTAATACAAAAAAGTGAACATATTAAGAAAACAATTAATTGTAAATAATGGGACATTTGTTGAAGAGTAGAACGTGTATAAAACATATTTTTGAATTATATTTCATCTTCACTTTGACTTGTTGCACTCTCTTCATTGTCTGAATATTGAAGACAATACTACATAACTTTGCATAATTTATTTTATATAGGTTGAAAATTTGTCAGTTGAAAGTTTAACATAATACTTAAACGAACAAAAAACGTCAGCTGGCTGTGTGTCGGTTGCAAACTCGTCAGCCGACGCGTTTTAATTAGTGTGCGCAGCTCGTAACTGTCTATCGAAATTCAACTTTCACTGCACCAGCTGACGATCTTTCTCCCGACGTATAGCCAGCTGACGTTTTTTTTTCGTTAAAATATTACGTTGACTTTCATCTGACAAATTTTCAACCTATGTAAAATCACTCAAAATTATTTTTTTTTGTGTTTACATGGCCAGCTGACGTACAATAAACCGCGATAAGACCAGCTGACTACATTTATTCAAATTAATACTATGTGAACTACTCCTGTACCAATTTTCAACCGATATAAAATAACTAAATACTCGTTTTTTTTTACGTGTGTGGGCGGCTGCGGTTGCCAAACAGACTCTCGGTACCGCAGCTGACGTTCACAGTGATTTATAATACAATCATCTTAAGCGTTTTACAAATTATCAGTGGATATAAAATGATTGACAATAAAAGGTCGCTGGCTCCCGGACTATTATAGATTTTAGTTCCGGAAGGTGATTTTTATAGCATTGTAAGTGATGGAATTTTTTGTTAATTCAGAGGAAGGAATAGGGAGGTGAACATGATGTCCCGAATATCTGGTGGAATACCCGTGCTACCAAGGATACGGCATGAAAATACTTATGAATTAACCACACAGATTCAAGTAAATATAAAGAAGGAAGCATCAAAATTTCATTTTTCTTGAAGTAAGGTATGCAATGAGCCCTATTTTTCAGTACAAACATGTAACGAATTGCTCTCTTCTGCAATTTGAGATTGATGTCAAGTTGTGAAGAATTACATGAACCCTGGAAGGGATGACCAGAACGAAGGTGAGATTCGAACTATGCAAAATAGGCAATTCTTGTATCTAATGCACTTGAGATAGATTTAATGGCAAAATAGGCCGATGATAATTTTTTAGCTAAGACATGCACATGCTGTGAAAATTTGAAATTATTGTCGATAAAGAGGCCTAAAAATCCGACAGAATCGACTATTTAAATGGCATGCTTTTGCAGGATTAGATCCTGGGAGTTATCTCTATAGAACAAGGAGACTATAAAACAAGGTATGAAGTTTAATAGTTGAGAAAAATAAAGGATACGTGAAGAATGTTTGCAATTAAGTAAACAGCACTCTTTTTTTATTACTGTTGCATATTTTCATCACAGTGGCGAAATTACTCCTTATAAAATTCGACATACCGAAATTTAAGATTTAATATAATTTATAACACTACTATCTCCATCTATATCCATATCTGTGTTACGAGTTTCGCTCTATGTATTACATTATTAACAATGTACTCTTGTAGCGTCCAATTTGGGACCAGAAATTAGGCCTAAATCAAGTTAAATTTCATAATTTCATTTCAAAATATTATGTTGTGAATTCGGAATAATTTTAAGTGAAAATTAATATAAGAATTTTATTAGACTATCGTTCATTTTAATTGCAGTAGAGTGAATAATAATTATTTGATAGTTGTTTGAATTTCAAAAGTTGAACTAATACAAATTAAATGAGAAAAATGTGTTATTTCATGGAAGTACACGGTAAAAGAAAGAAAGAAAACTGAAAAACCAGAAAACGAGGAATCTGAATATACAATTAATGAAGACAATCGATAGTATATTATTACAAGATCGGATATCTCAGGAAGAAGGACAAATATAAATAGATTCTGCAGATACACGTCTGGATTGCTAAGAAATAAAATTACAATTGAAGATGCAGTATACAATAATATTTTCTATTGATTATGAAATTTGCAGCACAAAATATTTTTATGAAAAGTGTATATGACTTATAATATGAAAGAAGAATTTTGGAGTATGAATGAAAGGCATTTCTTGTTTTGAAATAAAAAACGGTCAAAGACGAGAAGTTTGTTTTCGCGGATCTAGATCTTTCGGCTTGACTCGGTCCAAACGAGCCGATAACGCACGATCGCGAGGTTCCAGACGGCGGCAAGATTCGATGATCGGGTGCACCATAGGCGTACCGTTCGACGGGGATTTATATTTCGCGAATAACATTATAAACAGATAATGATAATTTATATGGCAGAACAACGTTTTCCGGGTCAGCTAGTATATATATATATATATATATATATATATATATATATATATATATATATATATATAATTATTCATTCGAATTGTTGTTGCCTGTGAAACTATTTCTAATCTTTTGATAAAAAGAAAGTATAGTCTAGGAAACATGTGATCTCCAAAATTACAAGTAATGTCTCTTTAAAGACAACAATCAAATATTTTTAAACCTATTTTGTGTACATTACGTGGGTTGAAGGCGTTTCTGTGGTTCCCTTCCCATCTAATATCAACAGACCTGTCTGTTGATATTGGACTAAATAGCACGTAATCTAATAACTGAAGACGGCCACAGCGCGCAATGAGAAAATTTTGAAACAAGATAAATAGTACCCTATTCTTTGACTTTTCAAAATCAGAAATAATTTGAACCTATTTCGAACATTACGTGGGTAAAGGTTTCTGTGGTTTCCCTTACCATCTAATAATAACAGATTTGAATGTTAATATTGGACTGAATAGCACGTAATAAAATAACAAGAACCGGCCACAGCCGAAAAAAATTTTAGTGAGACATAGTAGTCTTTTTTTTCTATTCAAATTTTTTCAAAATCAATAAATGTGAGAGAAATTTCAATTTTTTTTCAAAAGTTTTGATAAAGCCACGAATGTCGTGAGCGAAACGTCAACTTTTTAATAAAAATCGAGTTTTTTGAGAGTTCAACAAGCCTGTATTGCTAATAATTATCAAAAGATTTTAAATATATATATATATATATATATATATATATATATATATATATATATATATATATATATATATATATATATATATATATATATTATATTATATATATATATATATATATATATATATTTTTTTCACCCTGTCTACGTAGTATTATGAAAGATGCCTTCTTGTGATACGATACGCCATGATAGATCTGTATATAAAACATTAAATCCAAATCCAGAAAATGCACATCATTACGCTGCCGTAAGTAAAAGCGTATCTGGTCTATACATATATTTCACAAAGATAATTAAGTAACAATTACAACACACTACAGTTATCTAATGTAATTTATTAATTGATGTCTTACAACATTGTTGAACTCAATATATATTGTGAAAATTCATGTTTGGTTGAAAATTTCCATTGTCAACTCAAGTAACGGCTGCTTCTTCTTGCTCCTTGTTCGATGGACTTGCTTCATTTAAGAGTTTAGCAATGTTGTCTTAAGCTGCAGAGTCTGAAATTAAGATCGTAGCGCCGGAACGGCTAATATCGGTACTACTCTATGGGCCATTAACGGTTTGTTTACATTTTTTGGTAATGGTATTTACGTTCATTTCATTTTGAGTTTTCCAACATTTAGCTTCGTAATTTGTGTTTTTTTAGACTTCGTATTTTCCAGTGGTTCATTGTGTTTCGATTGAGGACAATATTATCTCTGTTCAACAGTAGATAACCTACTAACATCAAGTTGAAATTTACACTGAGATTTTATCATTGAACATGAAAATCAATTATAAAATAAAGGAGAGGACGAATAAATTAAATGGTTAGAGGAACTATGTATACATCATGAAAAGGATGTATGATAGAACACCTTTATATTTAAAAAGTAGAAAAACTTTCGAAAGTTCAAAGAAAATATCTCTGACATGTCTACTTTCATTACCAATTGAAGAGTTTTTGAGTATAATGGACAAAACGAAGTATTTAACAGCAAAACTAAAAGAAACAACATGAAATAAAAGAAAAATTAACATGAATACTCTGCTTAAATGGTTTGAAGGTAATGAGTTATTATATTTTTTGAATTTTCGTCACGTATAACAGCTCTCCTAAAAGTACGGTGGACTTCTAAGAGTCTGGTTTTTTATAGAATCTCTGTTTTCCTGGTTATATAATTGAATATTTTTGTTTTTATCTAGCTATAGAGTCAAGTTTCATTTCATATTCTTGATGTTATGATAAACTGTTATGTTGGTTAGGCAAATAGACATTATTTATTATTATTATTTTAATAATATTTCTGGTTGTTACAGAATACAATTATCTAGAATCTCTGGATGATGGCCCAGATTCAGATTCCGATAAAAGTGAAAGATTTTTCGTTGAAATAGCATTGGACTTCATAAACCCTACGTTTTCGGTTTGCTGGAAATTGCACATCATCAGTTGGTATAATTCTATATGAAAAAATCCACAAACTTACTGCAGGGAAAATAATTATTCTCAGTAAACTGTAAATAACAACTCTCTTATGTTCAGACAATTTTTTTCAAACTTCAAGTTATGAATCCACACCTTTTTTTTGTCCATCATAAGATTGTTTCCCAACTTTGTTTTGAATACAACTTTGAGTTGTCCAGCTTTCAGAAAGGTATATAAGCTATATTTTTTTTGCTCAAGATGAACAATAGGATACACAACAATAGTGATTCATCTCTTCTGAACGTTTGTAAATTATCTCAAACAAAATTATTAAAACTTAACAACTTCTTCTATAAAATACACGTAAACAGTTGTAAACAAAGCAATCTATGGCCCATACGTTAGTTATATTCGACACCGGTAGGGGGTATATCGATTATATATGTCGCCAATAGTCTAATTTTTTTCCATCATCAGACTATTTTCAAAGGCAAGATTCGGGAACCTTCTTTTACACTGGTCAATTTTTCTTTCTTTACATTTCCTAGTTCTGACCCTGCAATACGGTTAGAAAATCGTGAATAATGAAAATCACTTTATATTGACACTGAATTATTTGATCACGTATGGATAACGAAATGATCAAAATCGTACTCACCAACTGTTTTAGACAATATCTGAGCTCCGACGTAGTTTATAACAAAGCGATCACAATGTTTGCAAAGCCGAAATCTTCTTGAAAATTCTTCGTCATTCAATATAAAAAAGTTATCCATTATATCTTTATATTTATTTGGCTAGCTTCTAGGCATTATTAGATACTTCTACTATTTCAACAAAATCTTCATCATCTGTCAGTTCCAGAAGAATATCTATATCTATATATCATGTAGTCTTATATTGACAAACAGGTATACCTCGAAATTCTTCATATTATGCTGTTGCTACTAGCTTCTCCATAATTCAATATATAGAGTAAGATTATATTATGCTAGAATTGGGTTTGAGCTCCTGAATTGCATAGCTCAGCTGAACCTTATGAAACAGTAGATAAACAAAATTTTCTGTTGAAATGGATTTATATAACGTTAATTTCGCATTTGATCTAAGTTCAACATTAAACTTGGCTTGAAGTGTGACTGTATAATCGAGGCTAAAAATACCTGAAGATCTGATCACAACACAAATTAATAGTGAAGAGCGCTTTCACTCTCATTATATCTTCTTAAACTTACAATGGTTAAAAATAAGCCACTAGATGTCATGTAAGTTTTTCATTAATTTCAATTTGTTAAAGTAGGTTTTTAAATGTTATAATATGAACAATAACTTTAAAGCTATCTCTGTAAAAAATATTAGTGGTCTATGGATTATAATGATTACTCACGATTCGTTCTTTTAGAGTTAATGGATACAAAAATGGTACAAACATGCTATCTGGATACAAAACTGAATGATCTGCATTTCCCAATGCATTATGAAATCTGTTGGCAACGTTCATAGATGACAATCCAATTATTGGAGTATTAAATCTTTCTACAAGTCCAAGATGAATGGGAAACACAACTTCAATCATAAGTAAATCGAAATTTTCGCTCTTGTTATGAATTATTTTTTGTACTTCCGGATGTTTGAGTTGTTCCAATTGGATTTTCTCTAATATCCCGATGAACTTTGCGAAAAACTTGAGAGGGTTTTCTATTTGTTTCGTCACTAGATCATTGAACTTCTCCGTTTTAATTATATCGTATGAGAAACTCATATCTATTTGCCTGATGTTTTCGGTATCTTCCATTGGATCTGTGGTCATTAGAACTAATTCGTGGCCTCTTTTAGCTAGTTCCTTCCATATTGGCCTGAAGGCAACTTGATGGCTGTATGATGCAGTTGGAACAGATGCTAATATTCTAGCATTGTCACAAGTTTTTAGGAAACACAGTAACAATATGAAACTTGTTAAGGCGATCTCAGTAACCTGATTCATTTTATGTGTTTGAATGTAGAATAGTCTTCTTTGGGTACTGAGCTCCACATACTGTCAAAAATCATTGTAGCACGTATTATCTTATCTAAAATGAATACTTTTCACGTTAATTATTTGATTATTATCCTGATTTAATCATAACTGAGTTAATCAAGCAAGATAACTAATTGAATTATATTAACCTCATTAGAGACGTAAAAATAGATATTTCTCCCGCTTTTATATTAAGTGAATATCGTTTCTATAGTTATAAAAACATACTATAGTTTTAAAAACATCACTTGATCGTTAGACTATGTCTAACCTTAAATTTTCTCTTTTCTAATTTTAATGTTCTCTTTAGTTATATTTTCCTCGAAAATAATTGAGTGCACTGTATCGAAAGTCTAAGGATGGCCCCGATAAAGGACGATTTCTGAAATGTTGTATCTCTCGGCGAACACGAAACTTCTATAAACAACAAAACTTCTATATACAACAAAATAATCTATCATATCTCTATATTTCTTTGGTAACCTTCTACTATTATTCGATACTTCTACTACTTCAACGATGTCCTCATCATCTGTCAGTTCCAAAAGAATATCTGTAGCTTATTTGTCATTATTCTTATTTGGTCTTATTTTAACCAACAGATATACCTCAAAATTTTCCATATAATATTGATGCCACTAGCTTCACAACAATTTGATAGATACAGTGAACAGGTGAACCAAATTTTGCCTTAAAAAGAAATGTACGTTATAATCCCATTTGAACTAAGTTTAACCTTAAGCTCGGCTTGAAGTGTGACTGTACAGGCTGCCCCATTTTCGATGTCCTTACGGGGTAACTCGCTTATTTTTAAAGATAGAAATTTGCGGTTTGCGCCAACGTTGGCTACTTTTTTGTGAACCTCACGATACCGTTAACAAAATTTTCATTGAGATACAGCGCGAAGTTGAAAATATTGCATTTTGTTTCCTTTCCTGTATCACAGCTGTCTTTTAACTTAAAGAAAAAGTAAAAACTGTTTTTTATACACTTTTTTGGGTAAAATCCAGTGGCGTAGTCAGATTTTTGAAATCAGCTGTCGTTGTTTAGGTATAACCCAATGTTATAATTTTTTAAATAGAACACCCTGTATATTTTTCCATGTTCAAAACACAAATGCTTTGGGGTTTTCAAAAATATATAATACTTATATAAAATTTTAAGTATTAGCCCTGTATTTAGATAATTTTCTTTTTTTTATGGCAAGTCAAGACAAATATCACTTTAATAGATCGTTCGGCGCAATAAACGAAAATATCACTTCCAGATGTAAAGCGTAAAACGAAAAGTTTTCATTAAAAAAATATTGTTTAATAGACGTTTTTAAACAATTTGACAAAACAATAAATTTAAACTAATGAAACACTATTTATCAACTATATACGCTCTGGACCTAATTAGTAGGTGGCTATGAAAAAAAAGCAAGTGCAGAATATTTATAGTTCCTGTCAAAGTGTACAAATTTTTCCTACAATGGCGAATGATAATCCAGTATATCAAAACTACGATAAAATTATATATGGTTGGGATATATTACCAAGTTGGTTTGAATCCAAATCAAGCGATGGACCTCTATTTTGAAAAGTATTTACTATTACCCAGTTACTGGGTGTCAGTTAGATAAAAATAAGGAATCTTAAGTTTCCTTTTTCGGATCGTTTGAAAAGCCTAGGCCAGAAAGGTTTAGAAAAGAAAATACCGAAAATGATGAAATTAGTGTCCTCACAAAGGTAGAAGAGAACAAAAATACTTGCAGAGAAATTGAAGATTCGGTTGGCATTCCAAGGGTTTCGAAAATATTTAAAAAAAAAATATATATATATATATATATATACCCCCTACATATCCCAAGCTATACATCATCTGCACCCAGGCAAAACTGAGAAGAGTATTGAGTTTTGTAGGTGGTATATTGTCCGATGAAAGCCATATAAGTAGCGCTGGCATTTTTAATCGAAATAATCATCGTTATTGGTCAAATGAAAATGAGCACGTTACGGTGGTTCATCAAAAACAAGGCAGATTCGGCTTTGATGTATCCTGTTTCGTTTTTGGAGGAAGATTAGCGCCTACAGCATTTTCGACGGTAACTTGAATCGCTAAAGATATTTGGAAATTTTGGATGATTTTCTTTCTGAACTACATGACAAAATTCCGTTGGCTCAATAAAGAAAAGGTTTATCCTAATGAAAGATTCCAAAACCAAGGGATTGGTAATAATGGTCCCATTAACTGGCAACCAAGGTCCCCTGACTTATCTATATTAGATTTCTTCATAAGGGGCTACATAAAAAATAAAATGAACCACACGCGGCACGAAAATCGAGATGCTCTGATGAATGCTACGAGAGAAGTTTTCAAATACTTAGGTATAAGACTTCTGTTTTAACTGTGGTCGATTGGCGCTATCCCCAAAAAATGTGTCTTCAACAGAATGAGCAGTAATTTGAACAATATTTACAAAATAACACATAAAATGATAGAACTTTGTTTCGTAGCAGTATTACATATGTTTCTATTTCTGTTATAATCATTATTAAATATATCTCTGTTTAGTAACTTATATTGAAAATATTTTTTGATGAATGCTCTTCATTCTAACCTATATAAATGGAAGTGATATTTTTGTTTACTGCGCCGAACGATCTATCAAAGTGATATTTATCTAAATACAGGGCTAATACTTAAAATTTCATATAAGTATCATATATTTTTGAAAACCTCAAAGCATTTGTGTTTTGAATATGGAAAAATATACAGGGTGTTCTATCTAAAAAATTATAACATTGGGTTATACCTAAACAATGACAGCTGATTTCAAAAATCTGACTACGCCACTGGATTTTACCCAAAAAAGTGTATAAAAAACAGTTTTTACTTTTTCTATAAGTTGAGAGACAGCTGTGATACAGGAAAGGAACCAAAATGCAAAATTTTCAACTTCGCCCTGTATCTCAAAAACGAAGCAAGCTATGAAAATTTTGTTAACGGTATCGTGAGGTTCACAAAAAAGTAGCCAACGTTCGCGCAAACCGCAAATCTCTATCTTTAAAAATAAGCAAGTTACCCCGTAAGGACATCGGAAATGGGACAGCCTGTACAACCAGGCCTAAAAACACCGACAGCTCTGATTACCAATACAATTATAAGTAGCGCGCTTTTCACTCTTATTATAACGTCTGAAATTGGCATTGGTTAGAAATGCGCTACCAGACGTCATGTGAGTTTTTCATTAATTTGAATTTGTTCAAGAATTGAAATTTTATATATAATGAACTTTAACTGCAAAGTTAACAACTCAAAGAAGTTATCCATGAAAAAATATTAACTCTTTTTAGATTATAATGATTAAGTACTGACGATTCGTTTTTTGAGAGTTAATAGATTCAAGAATGGTACAACTATGGTATCTGGATACAAAACTGAATAAGCTAATGAGCTGCATTTCTCAATGCATTATGAAATCTGTTGGCAACGTTCATCGACGACAATCCAATTATTGAAGCATTAAATCTTTCCGCGAGTCCAAGATGAATGAGAAACACAACTTCAAACATAAGTACATCGAATTTTTGCTCTTGTTATGATTAGTTTTTTACTTTCGGATATTTCAGTTGTTCAAAATAGATATTCTTAAATATCCCGATAAACTTTTGAAAAAACTTGATTGGGTTTTCTATCCGTTTCGTCATTCTACATCTCCGTCTTAATTACATATTGAGTTATTTTTAGAAAAAAAGTTCCTATGCATGTATGTCCGCAAATACTTCCTCATCGAAATACAGGGCGTTGAAGTTTGAAAAAAAAAGTCATTCTTTTTAATATCTTCGAAACTACGAAAGCTATCAAAATGCACTTTAGAACATTGTTATAGCTCCTTAAACTCTATAAACTACTGTTGGAAGTTTTTCCAAAACTGTTGAAAAACGGAAAATAAGGGGTAGGTACCGTGGGTTTCATTTAACCATATTTTTGAGGGAGGTCATTATTGGTAAATAAAAATAGGCTAAATAATATATTTAAAATTTTTAAAATTAATTTTGTCTCCTGCTTTAATTCGATATTCTCAAGCTTTTTCAAGATAATTAAGCATAATTCCTTTAAAACAATTTCCTGGAAAAAGTATTTAAAAATGAATAATGTGGTTGCCTTGACTACTCGCTATCGCAATGCCGAACTCATGTCAAAATTATATTTATTATTTTGAGTAACAATACAAGTGTTAGCTTTTTTTTATTTCTTCAAAAAGAAAACTCTTGAGAATATCAAATTGAAGCAAGTGACAAAATGTATTCAATAGACTTCAAATTCATTGCTCATCTGTTTTCTATTTGCCAATAATGCCCTCCCTCAAAAATATGGGGTAATGAAACTCACGGCACCACTGTATTCTCTGCCCCTGAACAGCTTTGGAAGAAATTGAATAATACTAATACTAGTCTATAGAGCTGGGGAAGCTATATAGTCCAGTCAATGACCATTTTCCCGTGTATTTGTCCCATACAGCACCGATTTTCATAAAAAATTGGATTCAGGTTCTACTTACCATCTATTCCAAAGTCTACCCTGTGCCAGGGGTTGCTTTTTCCCTGGGCGCGAATGGCACCCCTTCTTTGGGGGTGAAACATTTTTTATTGAAAATAAATACTGAAATCGATAAATTTACTAATTCTAAGCAACTTTTGTTCAATGAAGTTTTTTCTGAAAGTCAATACTTCTCCACATATTCTCGGATGAAATTGTCGGTTTTCAGGCAAAAAAACCACGTTTTCAGATTATTTTTCGCGAATAACTGGAAAAATATACATTCTATCGAAAAAATTGTAGGAACCAAATTCATAGCTTATAAAAAAAAAAGAAAATTGTGTATTTCTGATGTATGCAGATCCAATACAAACGGAATTATTGCTTGTTGAAAGTTGACTGGTATTTTCAATCGCAAAAATGAAAAACTTATACGTACAATAACCAAAAACAAACGCATTTTTCGAAAATTCATAAAACTTTTTTTAAAGTCCTTTAAAACACCTTTATTTTCATTTTTTATAAAAGTTCCTAGCATCAAAACTAAGCGTGCTATGAAGAGAATAATATCGATTCCTATTTTTTCGTTGGAAAAAAATAGTGAAAATCTCACCCTCTCTTCTACCCTATTTGAAAAAAATCGTTGCCACTTTACAATTCACTTCATTTATATTTTTATAATACGCTCTGAGTGTTTCACCAGTTTAAAGTACGTCTTTTTGAAAAAAATTGAGTTTGAAGAGAGAAAATCATTTTCGTAATTTAGCGAAAAATCGCCTTTTCTTCAAATTGACTCAAAACCTATTAATGATATGCAAAATTCTGTGGAGTACGAAATTGTATGTATTTCTTATTTGAAAATATTGGCGTTTCATTTTTTTTATAGGATAAAAATTAAGTAAGTTATGGCCATTTAAAGCTTGCATGTGTTCGCGCAAAGTACCTTTTTTAGCCCTTTTAGCATGAACCTTTTTAAAAATAAGATCTAACAAAAAAAATTATTCTGATGAGCTTATAGCTCTTAAAAAAACCTACAAATTGCTTTTTTGAAGGACTTGATTGATTGAAAACTAAGTGAGTTATGGGGAAAAACCAAAAGCACATTTTTGTAGAAATTAGAATATGTATTAGTATATTGATGAGTACACATAGTGGTAAATACCAATCAACTTTCGACAATCAATAATTCCGTTTGTATTGGGTCAGAATACATGATAAATACACGATTTTCTTTGTTTTTTCATAAGCTATAATTTTGCTTTCTACAGGTTTTTCGATAGAATGCATATTTTTCCAGTTATTCGCGAAAAATAATCTGAAAACATGTTTTTTTTGCCTGAAAACCGACAATTTCAGACGCGAATAAGTCGGAAAATATTGACTTTCAGGAAAAACTTCATGGAACAAAAGCTACTTAAAATTAGTCAATTCATCGATTTCCGTACTTATTTTCAATGTAAAATTTTTCATCCCCAATAAGGGGGGGCATCCACCCCCAGGGAAAAAGCAACCCCCGGCACAGAGTAGACTTTGAATAAGAAGGTAAGTAGAACCTTAATCCAAATTTTCATACAAATCGGTGCTGTATGTGATAAATACACAGTTTATACTTTTTTTACCGTCATTGACTGGACTGATAACAATGTTCCAAAGTTCATTGTGATAGCTTTCGTGGTTTCGAAGATGTTTAAAAAAATTACTTTTTTTTTTCAAACTTCAACATCCTGTATTTCGTTAAGGAACCATTTGCGGACCTACATTCATAGGAATTTTTTTTCTTTAAAGGTCTTCAGGAATAACCTCTTGAAATTTTCTGACGTTATTTTGGAACACCATGTATAGTTTCAGAAACTCGTATCTATTTACTTGAATATTTCAATATTTTTTATTAGATATGTGATCACTAAACTAATTCGTGACCTCTTTTGGCTAGTTCCTTACATATTGGCATGAAGAAAACTTGATGGCTGTATGATGCAATTGGATCAAATCAATGGAGGTTGGTGAGGGAGCACTGTGGGATTCTGCCCTCCCAAGAATTATAGGAAGAATCGTATTTTTCTAATTTTAACACAAAAATATATAATCATATAGTAGTATAATTTTGAACTAGTTACTTTAAAACCTAAGCATTATTTTAAAAATCTAAACAAATCCATACGCTCCACCGTAATTTACGAAACTATACCAGTATTTCATTCCAACTGCAACCAACATTACATTTCTTCAATGAGCACGAGCGTTTGATCCACGAGTCCATATATCCCCCAATAACGGCAAGGCGCCTCCCCCATGCATAGATTACCTACCTGTTGTGTTGGCGGATGATTGTGAGGGCTGTATTGTTTTTTTTTGCCGATTTTATAAACATAATGAGGGTGCGTGAGTTTAAAAAATTTGATTTGTTTATTGGAAACAGTTGATTTGAAAAATAATGGACGTCCGACGCCAGTTTCGAATATAATTCCGGAACAGAAAGAATGTAAAAATCGGCCGGCAACCGGGTTTTAGGCGGCAATTTGATGAAAAAATTCACAACAAGACTCCGTGGTTGTGTGGATGTGATGAAAGTAATACTTTTTTTTGTTTTGTTTGTTTGATATTTGGAGGCGATGAAAATTGGATGAAGGTAGGAGTTCGTGATTTCAAACATTTGGTAGACAAGATTAAAAAACATAAAAATTCTCCAAAGCATAAAAACAGTCTAGTTAGTCTTCAGCTCTTGGGAAATGTGACTATTGCGTCTTGTTTAAGTAAGGTTTATGCAGAACAGATGAATAATCGTGAGCAATATCATGAGGGCATCTATTTTTTTCGAGAAAAATCGAATAAACACGTGCTAAGTAATATTTTAACAAGAAGCATGAGTGCTGGTGGCAACAGAATCCGAGTCGAAGAAGATGATTTTTGTACTTGCACGAATGCATTTTGTTGAAAAATTATTGATTTAGATAAATTGATAAATCTCTTGAAGATATTCTAATGGCTAAAGATTTAGCCTAAAACCAAAAACAGATCTATCCAGATGTTGAAAGTATATTTTTTCAATATTTGAATTGAAGCACAAATATGTATATCATAATATCATTTTTGCTCCCCCTGAAGACAAACTCATAAGCCGCCACTGTAGCAAATCCATCCATGCTAATATTCTCGCATTGTAACAAGTCTTAGGGTACGAACAGAACGAGTAAGTTGAGGTGGAGGTGTAGCTCGCGGTCGATGTCGACATCTATGTAAAACAAACACATTGAGTTAAATAGGAGCGAACATAACGAGTAAGTCGCGGTGGAGGTTTAGCGCGATGCCACTAAAGAGGTTTACAGCGATGCTTTTGAGAATCAAATCAGTTTGTTTTACATGGATGCTTACCTCGCGGTCTACAAAGATGCTTCGCTGTGATTGTTGCGTTCAAGGCAGTGTTGTCATCACCCTCAGCCGCTCGCATAGAATACGTGTGGCGTCTGATATTTCGTGCGCTACAGTACTCCAGTTGCCAGCTTTTTTCTCCTTCGGGTATTAAGTTTATTTTTTGATAATTTGTGTTAAATATGAAGGAAGATCTCATAGCAATTGTGCAGATCACTCATTTCGTAATTATATTCGTAATTATAGGAGCTTTTATTGGTTCTTCTCAAAGAGTATTTAATCATTTGATGACTTCAGACTCATTCTATTTCGAAGCTTAGTTATGTTCATGGCACTAAATATCGTTCCAATTTCAGCATTCTATTTCATTCGAAGGCTACAAGTGGGTAAAAGACAGACTTGTCAGTAGCCTAGTCAACAAGTGCCTTTTTGTTCAACTTTTTTCAGCAGTCTCGGGAAAATATGAGCAAGGTGTCATTCGATTCGGAATAGTATGTAGATATGTTTTGATAATAAAGTTCCGCTCGCGAAAATTGTAGAAGTTATAAACAATTTACTGAAAGAACAAAAGAGGGGCATGGTTTTCTGCGAATAACTCAAAAACTAATTGAAATTTTTGATATCTAGAAGAAGATTCGAAATGAAGAGAAACTTTCTTATAATGAAGTTTCAGTTCCTGAAACTTAAGGATCAATATTTATAATTTCCTTTAACAATAAATATTATTTAACCATATTAAATAGGAAAATTATTGAATGAAAAAATTCAGGCACTTACTGGATAGGTGAATGAACTATAATCAGGCGGCAAAAATCACGATTTTCTATAGGTATAGTTATGCAATAGTTAATTATCAATTTTTTTGGACTTGAACATGAACATTTTAAGTCTTATAACTGTAACTCTGAGATTTTTTTTCTTTCCTGGAGCTAGTTTTGAAAGGCTTTAGAATAGATCCTCTTTGAAAATATTCGAAAATTTAAAATTTTCAATTTTTCATCAACAATTTACGTAGTTGCAAAATAAAAACAAATTTTTATTATAATAATTTCAATAAATTCGTTTTTTACCATCGGAAGCTGCATGAATAAAGTTTTTTCAAATTTTTATCTCTTATTGTATGAAAAATTATTATAAACAAATGCGTTGTGAGTAAGATAATAAAAAAAATTTTTATGATTATTTAATTTCTTTTATTTTGAAAATACGTAAATTATCGGAGAATAACTTAAGAATGAAACTTTTTGAATTCTTTCAACGAGAATCTATTCTAAAACCTTTTAAAACTAGCTCCAAGAAAGAAAAAACATCTCAGATCTTTAGTTTAACAATTACC
This sequence comes from Cynegetis impunctata, assembly GCA_030704885.1. Lineage (NCBI taxonomy): Eukaryota > Metazoa > Arthropoda > Insecta > Coleoptera > Coccinellidae > Cynegetis > Cynegetis impunctata. The sequence continues at coordinate 34,060 of JARQZK010005305.1, read as the reverse complement.
ACACTTGCAATGTCCATGTTCACGCAGCAAAAAATTATTAATTAACTATTGCATAACTAATTGAAAAATCGCTATAAAATTTTTTTACCACTGAATTATTGTTCATTAACTATCCAGTAAGTGCCTGAAATTTTTCATTCATTAACTTTCGTATTTAATATGGTGAAATTATGTTTATTGTTAAAGTGTTCAAAATGGGCGTGCCTTGCCAAAGCCAGATTAGCCGTTTTTAGCCGTATTTACACCCCTCTGAAAAAATTATAAATATTTATCCAATAGTTTCGGAAGTTTAGAGTTCACTATAGGAAATTTCCTCCTCTTTTCGAATCTTTTTCGAGACATTAAAATCTCAATTAGTTGCAGAAAACTAAACCCCTTTTTTGATCTTTCAGTAAATTGTTAATAACTTTTACAAATTCCGCGTTTTTCTGTTTTTTTTTCAAAAAACATCTTTTTCGGAGACTGTTGAAAACAATTGAAAACAAAAAAGCACTTGTGGACTAGACTGATATCCGATTTCGGAACGCAGTTCCGAATATGCCTACAGATAGATTTCTATTACATATTTTATGAAGATAGTTAAAATAATTTTTTTATTCAAACTGTAGAAGTCGTTAGAATAGTTTCTAGATAGATTTTTGTCGCTAGACACATAATTCAAGCCGCTGTAGCAAACAAAATGTCGCTAGATCTAGCGACAAAGTCGCTAAATAGGCAACACTGGCTCGACGAAGCATCGCTGGTAACCTCCTCGTTGTGTGCGGTCGACATCGACCGAGACTTAACTAGTGGCCTCCACCGCGAGCTACACCTCCACCTCGACTCGTTCTGTTCGTACCCTTAAAGGAACACAGTAACAATATGACAAATCAATTCGATCTCAGTAACCGAATTCATTTGAGGAATTTAATACAAAATTCTCGTGATTACACTTCAAGTTTATTTATCAACTTTTATCTTGAAAGTTAGATAATTATTGAGTTAGTCAATGATGATAAATAATCGAATTGAATCAATACTATCAGAGGCATAATAGAAGATATTTCGCACGCACTTATATCTGATTTATATCATTTTAGGTACCTACATAGGCTTTTGAATCATTACATTCTGTCTTAACTCAACAATTTTCCCAATGAGTAAGGACAACACATTCAAGTTTCATAATCAAAACCTTTTTTATACTGTAGGTAATCTTCAGTTGTATAATAGACTATTCCACTGTAAAGAAAATCAATGCAGTAGTGTTTCACACCGTCTGTATGATGAGTTTTGAATTATTGCAGATGTTTGATGTATACATGTATAGAGTATATCTCAGCGAAAACTTGTTTTAAATGCAAAAAACGGCAAAAAATGTGAGAAATGCATCGCCTGCTTCCATGCAAAAATAAGGTTTATGTTCAAACCGTTGTCCGCCTTGTTGTATCATTTTAGGCAGGCATTTTTAATGCACACTTGCCAACAATTATTAGACATGAGACTACTACTTTCTTCTGTTGAGTGGCGTAAACTTTTTTCTTCGGTCTGACCAATCGAGTTACATAGCTGGCTATTCAATGAAGAGTCCCCTCCTTCCAATTTAGCTACCGAAAAATCTATCATCAAGATACTGCCGCACACGTACAGCATAATGTGGAGAAGTTCTTTATTTTCGAAAACCTAGGTGATTTATGTTTACCTCTTTATAACGACTATAGTAATCCACAATGACCAGTAGGTAGTCATTACTTGGTAGGGGTCTCATGAAGTCAATTGCTATATCGACCCATGGACTCATTGGAAGTTCTCTCCTCTTCATAGGTTCTGGAGGATTTGGAGCAGAAACCAAGGTACATTCCCTACATTCGATCACACATTTTTCTGCATCCTTGTCAATTGCGGCCACCAGACTTTTGTGCGTAGTCGTTTCTTCATAGCCACTATTCCTGGGTGGCCTTCATGGGCTAGCTGTAATACGTGGTTCCTTAGTTTTTCAGGAATTACGATTTTATTTCCTCTTAGTAAAATATTAGAATAAAAAGACAATTCGTGTTCAAAAATTTTGTATCTTTCTGAATTTTGTTCCCATTTCCCCGTTTTTAAACCCACTCCGACGGATTGAATAATAGGATCCTCAACGGAAAATTTTTCCAAATCTTTCATTGGTATTGCAACAGGCCTTGAGTTTTCTATAAGGCGGTGAATAAATTCTTTCTCGAAGGGTTGGTCAGAGGAATTAAATGGATGTAGTCTGGATAGGGGGTCTGCAATATTTGATTTACCGGGACCATAGACTACTCGGTAATTAAAAGATTGCAGTCTCAAAACCCATCGTTCAATTCTTGCGCAGGGTTTAGACTTGGGAGAAAAAATAACTTCTAATGGTTTATGATCTGTGACTAATTCAAACTCATTTTTTCCAAACAGGTAGATTTTAAAATGCTCAACTGCCCAAACGAGAGCGAGAGCCTCCTTTTCTGTTTGACAGTACCTCTTTTCGCAATCTGTCAAACTCTTGTTGCCGTAGGCAATTACCCTTGGACCCTTTTTATTGAATTGAATAAGCACGGATCCCAAACCAACCGGGCTTGCGTCTGCTATAACTTGTGTCCGATCCTGTGGATTGTAGTAGCCAAGAACAGAACGGCTTGATAAAGCGGATTTCAGTTTAAGGAATGCTGTGCTTTGTCTCTCAGTCCACAACCTTTCAATATTTGCACTTTTATTAAGCTTTAGTCGTAGCAGCTGTCTTAAAGGTTCTGTTATTGTGGCCATGTTTGCAATCCACTTCCCTACAAAGTTAACAAGTCCAAGAAAACTCTGAAGCTCTTCAATTGTTTTAGGATGCCTAAAACTCCTAATCGCATTAACATGAGCGTCCAAAGGCTTTATTCCTTGGCTTGAAAGATTATGCCCTAAAAAGTTTATGGATGCCACACAGTATTGACATTTGTCTTCATTCAGTAGGGCGTTGAACTTTTGAAGAGTTTTCATTGTTTTCTTTAGTCGAAGATTATGTTGAGTGACATTTTCCCCAAAAATTACAATATCATCTATGAAGTTGATGGTACCTTCACAGTTAATTAATATTTTTTCCATTATTTTTTGGAATAGTTCGGGTGCACATGTTATTCCGAACATTAGACGTTTGTATCTGAATAACCCATTCTTTGTAATAAATGTGGTTATATGTCGCGAATTTTCTGAAATTTCCACCTGGTGAAAAGCATTCTTAATGTCCAAACGTGAAAATACTGTTGCATTTCTTAACTGTGGTACCAGCAACTCCATAGTTGGGAGCGGATGATTTTATCGGGGCTATCGCTTGATTAGCACGCCTCATATCTACACAAATGCGTACATCTCCATTTCCTTTCAAAACAGGGACTATGGGAGATATCCATTCTGAAGGTCCGTTGACTTGTTCAATAATATCGCCATCTAGCAATTCCTTTATAACCTTATCTACCTTTTCTTCCAACGGTATAGGAATTCTTCTATTTGGCTGAATAACCGGCTTGACGGTGTCGTCTATGGGGATATCAACAACAATGCCCTTAAATTTAGGAAATGGCAATGTTGAAAGACAATTTATGTTCACCTCAATCTTTAAAATGCCCAAAGCAATAGCGGTTTGTTAACCAAGTAAAGATTTAGCCCCATTTTTTATTACATAAAAACGAGCGATCTCTTTTTTGTTGTTTGCTCTTATTTCAGCTTTAAAACTCCCCAACACTTTCAATGGCTTATTACTAGCGTAGCCTAGAAACTTTTTGTCAACATCTTTTTCCTGATTAAATATCTTAATTTTATTCTGTTTAAGTTGTTCCCACATTTTGTCGCTTATGATATTGCTTTTGCTACCCGAGTCTACTATCATTGATATTACACAACCTCCTACCTGACAGGAAATAGTTTCATCATCGTCAAAATGAAACACGTAATTCGTCTCCTGCTCAGGGTCGCTTCCAACGTCAACGTTATTTACAGAAAAAGACTTCCGTTGACGTTTGTTGTTTGCCGGTGTGTTTTCACTTCGATGTTCAATATTTAAGTTAATTCTTTTCTTATTAGTGTAACAGCGCTTAGCAAAATGACTCTTAAGATTACATTTACGACATATAACGTTTACTGCCGGACACTTTGGATTTTGTGAATCGTGTTTGCCACTACCACATTTACTACAAGAATTGCTTTTGTATTGTCGCTTATTGTACGGTTTTGAAAAAAGATTATTAACACTACTAGTAGATGGCACATGTTTTCCGTTATCTTCAAATTGTTGCATTTGACGATTAACAGACTCCAAAGCGTTCGCTTCCATTATTACGTCATTCAAAGTTATGCTATCGCCTAATGACAAAATTTTTCTTCTTAAGTCCTTCGACCTACATTTTTCGGTAATCTGGTCAATGAGATTTTCTTCGACATTTGTAAAACTGCATTTTGAAGCTTGATGCCTTAATCTAACCAAGAATTTTTCAAATATTTCATCTTCTGCCTGATTCATTAACCGGAACGTATACCGCTCAAACAACTTACTTTGTTTTGGAGAGAAATAGGCGTTCAGCTTTTCCAAAGCAACCTTGTACACGTCTACTCCCAGATTTTCATCCAAATTCCTATCAACATCTGCCCCAGGCAGGCTATAAAATATTTCCTGCAATGCGATCCCTCCAGAATGCAACAGAACAGCCGTTTTTTACTGGGTCAACGATGTCTGAAGCCTGCAGGTAGATGGATAGGGCACGCTTCCATTTATCCCATCTGTTCCCCAAAGACATAGCATCACCCTCGCAGTGAAAATTGCTCAATAACAGAGATGGTTGACATCCTAAAATTATTAAATTATATATTTTTCCATAAAATGCATTACTTATAGAATAAACCAGTACTATATTCCTTCGAGTACGGACTGGTTTTGATTCGCTCTAAAAGTTTCACACACTGTGTTTAAGAAGGACGCCCTACATGTCCACTTTGTATCTCACTGTATACACAGACTTGACAGCCTAGTGAACAACATGTTCACTCTGTATAATCTTTTGATTTTATACACAGGCTCGACGGCCTAGTGAACTACACGTCCACTCTTTATAATCTTTTGATTTTATACACAGGCTCGATGGCCTAGTGAACTACACGTCCACTCTTTATAATCATTTTATTCTATATACAGGCTCGACAGCTTAGTGAACTACACGTTCACTCTGTATAATCTTTTGATTTTATACACAGGCTCGACGGCCTAGTGAACTACACGTCCACTCTTTATAATCATTTCATTCTATATACAGGCTCGACAGCTTAGTGAACTACACGTTCACTCTGTATAATCTTTTGATTTTATACACAGGCTCGACGGCCTAGTGAACTACACGTCCACTCTTTATAATCATTTGATTCTATATACAGGCTCGACGGCCTAGTGAACTACACGTCCACTTTATCCTCCTTTTGGGATTGACTTATTGTCTTTTTCAGCAGCCGAAACACTAACACTTAATTGTTTATTATATAGTTTCACCTCGTCGCCAATGTAATGTTCTATTGCTTGTTATACTATGTGTGAAATGAAACATTCAATACGCAAGAATATATTAACTTTATTAATCACTTTACTCTGCACCGGTACAATCACAACTAACTCTGATTCGCATCCTCGAATCCAGTGTTCCTTAGTTATTACTCATCGACATATTATGTAACCATATTATTCACCGAATCTTATACTCTACAGCTATCACCCTGAAAAGAGTTTGAACTAGGGTTATAAAACAATGGCAAATCTTTTACCCTCAAAAATGAACTTCACGTATTTGTCCGGTTTTTGCTAGCAAAGTATGAAATGCTTTCGAATTTGCTTGTTTTGTTTTCGCTGAAATACCTTATAAGAAAGAAAGAAAGAAAGAAATATTTATTCAACATCGTTACATTGTACATGTTTGATGCAGGTCAATAAAAATTGTATGTATCATAATATAAATTCCCTAAAAGGGAAAAAACTTACGAATATTAAACGCTAATAAAATATAATATATAATATGGCCAAAATGGCCATTCACTCACATTAATAAAACCTAATACGTAAAAACACTAAAGAACACTTAAAATAAATAAAAAGAACTACTCCTACATTAAGGATGGTGCCTCCATATATTCTTTGAGCGAGTAAAAACAATTATCCAACAAAAACCGATTTAATCTTTTTTTAAACAATGTTACAGGTAAACGTTTTATATTTGCACCAAGTTTATTATACAATTTAAAATCTAATGAGTTAAGTTGAGATCTGACCAATCTATGCCTTTGAAGTAAAAGAATCCCCGAAGATCTGGTATTATAATCATGATTATAATCCAGTGGCGGAAGCGTGCTGGATACACGTCGAATCTCCATCAGCATATGGTAGATGAAAACGCAAGGTAGCGGCATTATACGATGTTTAATAAAAAGTAGTCTACAAGAAGTCGTAGGTCCAACACCTTCAATTATTCTAAGTGCCTGCTTTTGGATCTTAAATTCTCTTTCAGCCATTGAAGATCTACCCCATAAAATTGCTCCATAACTAAGAATAGAATGAATATTTGCAAAGTAAACTGTCCTCAATATATCAACTGCAAAAGTTTTTTTAAGTTGTCTTAAAAGAAAAATCTGTTTACTTAGTGTAGAATATAAGATTCGGTGAATAATATGGTTACATAATATTTCGATGAGTATTAACTAAGGAACACTGGATTCGAGAATGTGAATCAGAGTCAGTTGTGATTGTACCGGTGCAGAGTAAAGTGATTAATAAAGTTAATATATTCTTGCATACTGAATGTTTCATTTCACACATAGTATAACAATCAATAGAACATTACATTGGCGACGAGGTGAAACTATATAATAAACAATTGAGTGTTAGTGTTTCGGCTGCTGAAAAAGACAATAAGTCAATCCCAAAAGGAGGATAAAGTGGACGTGTAGTTCACTAGGCCGTCGAGCCTGTATATAGAATCAAATGATTATAAAGAGTGGACGTGTAGTTCACTAGGCCGTCGAGCCTGTGTATAAAATCAAAAGATTATACAGAGTGAACGTGTAGTTCACTAAGCTGTCGAGCCTGTATATAGAATGAAATGATTATAAAGAGTGGACGTGTAGTTCACTAGGCCGTCGAGCCTGTGTATAAAATCAAAAGATTATAAAGAGTGGACGTGTAGTTCACCAGGCCGTCGAGCCTGTGTATAAAATCAAAAGATTATACAGAGTGAACGTGTAGTTCACTAAGCTGTCGAGCCTGTATATAGAATGAAATGATTATAAAGAGTGGACGTGTAGTTCACTAGGCCGTCGAGCCTGTGTATAAAATCAAAAGATTATAAAGAGTGGACGTGTAGTTCACTAGGCTGTCGAGCCTGTGTATAAAATCAAAAGATTATACAGAGTGAACATGTTCTTCACTAGGCTGTCAAGTCTGTGTATACAGTGAGATACAAAGTGGACATGTGGGTCGTCCTTCTTAAACACAGTGTGTGAAACTTTTAGAGCGAATCAAAACCAGTCCGTACTCGAAGGACTGGTTATAGTACTGGTCTATTCTATAAGTAATGAATTTTATGGAAAAATATATAATTTAATAATTTTAGGATGTCAACCATCTCAGGTATTGAGCAATTTCACTGCGAGGGTGATGCTATGTCTTTGGGGAACAGATGGGATAAATGGAAGCGTGCCCTATCCATCTACCTGCAGGCTTCAGACATCGTTGACCCAGTAAAAAAACGGGCTGTTCTGTTGCATTCTGGAGGGATCGCATTGCAGGAAATATTTTATAGCCTGCCTGGGGCAGATGTTGATAGGAATTTGGAAGAAAATCAAGGAGTAGACAAGGTTGCTCTGGAAAAGCTGAACGCCTATTTCTCTCCAAAACAAAGTAAGTTGTTTGAGCGGTATACGTTCCGGTTAATGAATCAGGCAGAAGATGAAATATTTGAAAAACTCTTGGTAAGATTAAGGCATCAAGCTTCAAAATGCAGTTTTACAAATGTCGAAGAAAATCTCATTGACCAGATTACCGAAAAATGTAGGTCGAAGGACTTAAGAAGAAAAATTTTTTCATTAGGCGATAGTGTAACTTTGAATGACATAATAATGGAAGCGAACGCTTTGGAGTCTGTTAATCGTCAAATGCAACAATTTGAAGATAACGGAAAAAAGGTGCCATCTACTAGTAGTGTTAATAATCTTTTTTCAAAACCGTACAATAAGCGACAATACAAAAGCAATTCTTGTAGTAAATGTGGTAGTGGCAAACACGATTCATAGAATCCAAAGTGTCCGGCAGTAAATGTAATCTTAAGGGTCATTTTGCTGAGCACTGTTAAGAAAAGAATTAACTTAAATATTGAACATCGAAGTGAAAACACACCGGCAACAAACAAACGTCAACGGAAGTCTTTTTCGGTAAATAACGTTGACGTTGGAAGCGACCCTGAGCAGGAGACGGATTACGTGTTTCATTTTGACGATGATGAAACTATTTCCTGTCAGGTAGGAGGTTGCGTAATATTAATGATAGTAGACTCGGGTAGCAAAAGCAATATCATAAGCGACAAAATGTGGGAACAACTTAAACAAAATAAAATTAAGATATTTAATCAGGAAAAAGATGTTGACAAAAAGTTTCTAGGCTACGCTAGTAACAAGCCATTGAAAGTGTTGGGGAGTTTTAAAGCTGAAATAAGAGCAAACAACAAAAAAGAGGTCGCTCGTTTTATGTAATAAAAAATGGGGCTAAATCTTTACTTGGTAAACAAACCGCTATTGCTTAGGGCATTTTAAAGATTAAGGTGAACATAAATTGTCTTTCAACATTGCCATTTCCTAAATTTAAGGGCATTGTTGTTAATATCCCCATAGACGACACCGTCAAGCCGGTTATTCAGCCAAATAGAAGAATTCCTATACCGTTGGAAGAAAAGGTAGACAAGGTTATAAAGGAATTGCTAGATGGCGATATTATTGAACAAGTTAACGGATCTTCAGAATGGATATCTCCCATAGTCCCTGTTTTGAAAGGAAATGGAGATGTACGCATTTGTGTAGACATGAGGCGTGCTAATCAAGCGATAGCCCGAGAAAATCATCCGCTCCCAACTATGGAGTTGCTGGTACCACAATTAAGAAATGCAACAGTATTTTCACGTTTCGACATTAAGAATGCTTTTCACCAGGTTAGAAAATTCCCGACATATAACCACATTTATTACAAAGAATGGGTTATTCAGATACAAACGTCTAATGTTCGGAATAACATGTGCACCCGAACTATTCCAAAAAATAATGGAAAAAATATTAATTAACTGTGAAGGTACCATCAACTTCATAGATGATATTGTCATTTTTGGGGAAAATGTCGCTCAACAGAATCTTCGACTAAAGAAAACACTGAAAACTCTTAAAGAGTTCAACGTCCTACTGAATGAAGACAAATGTCAATACTGTGTGGCATCCATAAACTTTTTAGGGCATAATCTTTCAAGCCAAGGAATAAAGCCTTTGGGCGCTCATGTTAATGCGATTAAGAGTTTTAGGCATCCTAAAACAATTGAAGAGCTTCAGAGTTTTCTTGGACTTGTTAACTTTGTAAGGAACTGGATTGCAAACATGGCCACAATAACAGAACCTTTAAAACAGCTGCTACGACTAAAGCTTAATAAAAGTGCAAATACTGAAAGGTTGTGAACTGAGAGACAAAGCACAGCATTCCTTAAATTGAAATCCTCCAGAACCTATGCAGAGGAGAGAACTTCCAATGAGTCCATGGGTCGATATAGCAATTGACTTCATGGGACCCCTACCAAGTAATGACTACCTACTGGTCATTGTGGATTACTATAGTCGTTATAAAGAGGTAAAAATAATGAGGATTATCAGTTCAGCTTACACTATCACAGCACTTAGATAAGTTTTTTCGCGACTAGGGATTCCTCACTCTATTACAGCTGATAACGGTAAGCAGTTTTCAAGTGTGGAATTCAAAAACTTTTGCAAAGAAAGCAACATCACACTTTATAATACAATTCCAGTTATGTACTAGTGAGAGGCTCCATCGCCCATTAAATAGATCCGTGAAAAATATAGATCGATAAAAATATAGTTTCTCGAACGCCGTGCTAATCCCGTCCCTGCCTCTGTCGAACGGGCGCACAATCTACTCGCTTTCAATCTCCAGTTCGTGCGGAATCGGGTAGATGCTACGACCTCATTGGGCCTCGCCGTGCCGAAACTTCTCGATAGAATTCAACCCGTCCAACTATCGGCTTCAAAGGCGGTCACGTGCATTCAAGTCCATGTGACACGAAAATAGTTCTTAAGCGTCGATAATGCAGCCGATTTCGCGAATTTCGGAGAAACGTCAAACTTTAAACGTTCGATATCGAAGATCGGCGTCTCGGATCGAGGCGAGACGTAGCCTAAGCACTACGGAAAGGACGCGGGCGATCGACGGGGCCCTTCGGGCCCCGCGATTCGGGGCCGATCTCCTTATCTCGGCTTCGTAAGTTTGCCAAAATGCGGCCTTCGGCCGCCTGCATTTTGAGAGGTCGAATTTGGCGAAGCAATTATTTATTTAGTATTATATATAACGCTACCCCGCATACGACAACCGGGAAAACTCCCGGCGAGTTATTTTTTCGGCGGACATTTAGAGATAAGCTACCAAGTTTACCAAATATGCCTAACAAAGAAATAGTTGAAGAAGAAGTCAGGGACCGTGACATATGGGAAAAAGAAAAAGGTAAGATTTCTGCGGATAGAAAAAGGAGAGCTCAAGAAACTGATTTAGGCTGCGGTGATAAGGTATAAGTGAAAGCGGCCAGTAAAGAAAATAAACTCTCCTCCACTTTTAATCCAACTACTCATACAATTATAAATAAACAGGGCGGAGATGTTCAAGTGAGCAACGATGAAACTGTTCAAGTTTTAAGAAAAAACGTTGTCCATCTGAAAAAAGTTGCAGGCGAGTGGAAAGTAGAAAACTGAGCCACCTGGTCAGGAATAAAATTATATCTTGCTCATTACAAAATACACATGTTTGTTTGTAGGGGTGTTTTGATTTCTTTTCTACACATTATATACTTTATATATGTTTATATATTAAATGTATATATAACTTTATAATAATTTCATATATTTGTTTTTCATATTTTCTATATTTCTATATGTATTTGAAATTATATCTTTTGTAGCTTTAAGATCTAGATAAACTTATATTTTATATTAGGATAGGGAGGTACTATAGGCAAACTTAGGTATAGATAAATTAATGTTATTTTTATGGTATGTAATATCATGTTACAAATGTTTTGTTATATTGCTCTGTTGTGATGCAAAAAACTTATTATATAAAAAGATAGAGATGTAGAATATAAGATTCGGTGAATAATATGGTTACATAATATTTCGATGAGTAATAACTAAGGAACACTGGATTCGAGAATGTGAATCAGAGTCAGTTGTGATTGTACCGGTGCAGAGTAAAGTGATTAATAAAGTTAATATATTCTTGCATACTGAATGTTTCATTTCACACATAGTATAACAATCAATAGAACATTACACTTAGTCTTAGACATATCTCCACAAACCAAGCATTTTAACATCAGCAATTGGTTCACAGTTTTGGGCAAAGCTAAATTTTATTATCTGCGTTTTATTGCAATTTAATTTGAGACAATTTGATGTAAACCATCTTTCGGCAGCTGCCACAGTCACAGCAATATTCGAGTTGATCTCTTCATCCGATTTGCCTGGAATAAGTATAGTAGTGTCATCTGCGTATAAGACACTTCTGCAAGGAAGCATGCTTAAGTGCAGGTCATTAATGTAGACGACAAATAGTAGTGGCCCAAGGACAGAGCCCTGTGGCACACCATGCGAAATCACTCTAATATCGGACCGCTTATCATTCAAACATACTGCCTGCCTTCTGTTGGTAAGATAATCTTAGAACAGGGACAAAGGCAGGCCATTTACACCAAGATATTCCAGTTTGTCAAGAAGGATATGATGAGCAACGCAATCAAAGGCCTTGGTAAGATCGCACAAGACTGCTGAGTAGCGCTCGCCACTATCAAGACCCTCGACAACACTGCTCACGAGCTCAAGCAAGGCCTGGATGGTCGAGCGGCCAGGAATAAAACCATATTGACATGAAGTCAAAACTTTAAACTCCAATAAATAACAAAGCAGTCTATCTTTCAAAATAATCTCAATGATTTTACCAAAAAGCGGTACAATAGTTATGGGTCTATAGTTGTTTAAGTCATCCCTATTTCCCTTCTTAAATATCGGCAGTACCTTGCAAATTTTAAGTGAATCTGGAAATTTACCAGTAGTGAAACATTTATTTATTATAATAACCAGTAATGGACTAACGACCTGCACCGAACGTTTTACCATGGCTGTATTAATATTATAAATATCAACACAGCCGGAATTCTTAAGGCTGAGAACAGCATTCCTTACATCGGATTCCAACACAGGTGACAAAAAAAAGGATGACAATGGACGAGGCATTCTATATAAAAATAGTGAATGGTGATCTTTAACGGTTGGTAATGTTTTTGTAATTGTACTAGATATAGTACAAAAGTAATTATTAAAATTATTTGAGGAAATTTTACTACTATACAGTTCTTTTCTTTTATTGCTCTCGAATTTGATTAAATTCCATGTGGCCTTTATTTTATTATTAGAATTATAAATAAAATTTTTATATGCGGTTGTTTTTGCATCTTATAGAGAATAAACATATTTAAATTTCTTAAAATTTGCGTAATCAGCACAAGATCTTGTAGAGTCAGCAATAAGTTTCAATGTTGAAAGGGTTTCTCTCTGTTGTCTCAAGTTATTATTAAACCATTTAACAACTGGTCGCTGAGAGTGTGAGTTTATAATTATTTTAAGAGGAAAATGTTTGCTGGCTCGGCAAAAAAATGTGGTCACTAAATATTCTGTTAATTCATTTACGGAAGTCTGGCTATCGTTAAAAATGTGCCAGTCTACCCCCTCCAGTGATTTCACAAATTGGGTCATATTTTTCTGACACATATTTCTAAATTTTATTTGGGTATTCATACTACTATTAAGCCTACTTTTTACTGAAATAAGTATTCCTTTATGATCAGATATAGATATATCAATTACTTGGGAGATATAAATATCTTCTGTTATATTTGTAAGAATATTATCTATACAAGTTTGAGATGCAGGGGTTATTCTAGTGAAATCTGATATAGTAAGGTCTGAATTAAATGAATTTATTAAATGAATGAAATCACTTAAATTACTGTTGGGAGGCTGCTATATAATCCGATACTCTCTGGCTCTTCAATGGACTCAGGGCCGGCCTAAGGGGTGTGCGAAGTATGCAGCCGCACACTCAAGCTTTTTGGAGGGGCATTAAATTGACCAATTTTTGTGAAAAAAAAATTTATATATATATATATATATATATATATATATATATATATATATATATATATATTATATATATATGGATATATTATATATATATAAATATTTATATATATATATATATATAATTTTATATATATATTTATATATATATATATATATATATATATATGTTCGTATTTATGTGCTTATGTATTTTAGCGTTGTTTACACGATAACGGGCGCAATTTTGAAGCAATAGGGTTGAAAGTTTGTAAATAGGTAGTTTAGTATGATATCTTGGATGTGATTCTTTTTGGTTCAAATTGGTTGGGGAGTTGACCCCTTGAGGGAAAAATAAATCTTGTTTATATGATAACGAGCGCAATTTTGAAGCAATAGGGTTGAAAGTTTGAAATTAAGTAGTTTCGTACGATATCTTAGATGAGATTGTTTTTGGTTCGAATTAGTTGGGGGTTGACCCCCCAGGGGGGAAAATAAATCTTATTTACACGATAAAGCTCGCAATTTTGTAGCAATAGGATTGAAAATTTATGGGTAGGTAGTTTCGTAAGATATATTGAATGGAATAGTTTTCAATGCGAATTGGTTGTGGGGTGGACCCCCTGTGAAATAAATTTTGTTTACACGATAGAAGGCGCAATTTTGGTACCATAGGGTTGAAACTTTGTAGGTAGGTAGTTTCGTACGATATCTTGAATGTTATTTATTTCTATATAAATTGGTTGGAGGGCTGACCCACCTGAAGGACGAAATCAATCTTGTTCACACGGTAAAGGGCGCAATTTTATAGAAATAGAGTACGTAGTTTCGTATAACTTGGATGTGATTGGTTTTGGTACGAATTGGTTGGGGGTTGATCCCCCGAGGAGGTAAAAAATATTCTTTACACATTAGCGAGCGCATTTTTTTTTAAATTTGGAAATATATTTTTTAAACTGGATACGTTATAAAAACCTGGTATTCTAGTGCAGCTCGCTGCGATAGAGTTTTTTTTTCGTTTCTATGAAAGCATTCATCCATCGCTCATTTGTGAAGTAAGTGGTAATTTCATATTACATTTCCAATATTAAAGATATGAGTTACATAGTAATATGAAAGTATTGAAGCTCGTCTCCATTTTTTGGATAATTAATTTTATTTTACTTTATTCAATTTTTGTATGTGTCGATTGAATAATTAGTTTTTCTTCACATTATTTTCCTTATCTTTATATTTCATTAACATTCAATATGGTTTTTGTTTTAGTTTTGGAATTTTTCCATCATGTTTTACAATTATTCCAATACACAGTCCTCTTTGTTTTCTGTACTTCAGATTTTTACGTCTCTGATAATTATGGTACTCACACCTACCTAAACTTCTTCCGAATTTCTTCTCACGTTCCCATTCACAAATTTTTCGGGAATATTCTCTTCTTTTCACTAGTGTAGCTACGTTAGTTCTTGTTTGATTATTAGCAGCTTTTGACTTTGCAATCCTGCTTATTAAAATGGGTGCGATTAGCAAAGTTCTACCTGGGACCAAGATATTTTCATGACTTTATATGATGCTTGGCACCAAAAATTCAATTTCATATATCTATATATATATATATATATATATATATATATATATATATATATATATATATATATATATATGTGTGTGCAAAAAGTGAACTAAAACTGTGTTTTTGGACCTTAAGTTAAAAAAATTTCTATACCCCCAGACCCACCGGCAGGGGCATGAAATTTGACTCTAGCACACTTGCAATTTTCGCCTTAGGCCGGCCCTGAATGGACTCTTTTCAGAACAGAAACATCAATATTCATGAAAATCACATTAAAATTATGACTAAAGGCAGAAAATATGTCTTTAATTCAGCTTACTAAGGATTTTGGAATGACTATGGAGCCAAGAAGCCGGTTTATTAAGGATTTTTGCTCTTTCACGGTCCTTCTAAATTGGAATAGAGAATTATATGTTTGAATGTAACTGCAATGAGTATTTAAAAAGTGTCTTCTAGCGTTTATTCTATTATTATTCATCTAGTTTTGTGTGAATAACTCTTTTAAACAACTTTTTTTGTACTGTCACTCCTCATTAAAATATTCTGGTATATTTTACTAAACTTTTTATATGCACCACTTCATAATTTTAAACTAAATTAGCTCTCATATGGAATAAAAATTTGAAATTAAGTGAGTTATCAAAAATGAATGATAGTAAAGCCAAGTGCACTCACTCAAAATATTTTCAAGTGTTGCGTAAAACTTTCTTATCAGTTAGGAATATTATTTTTTGCTCAATATAATAAATATTATTTGATCGTTTTAATAATAATTCTATGTAGGTTGATTAAACGTGATAATTCGGCAGCAAAACATTTGAATACAAAAGGGATTGAAGACTTTCATTATCAGAAGTGTAATTACCGAATCAGCAGATACGCGTATGAATGATCCTGTTTTATTTACCTTAAAATGTTTGATTTCTATGATGATAAACTTAATTCTTTGGTTATCGAATGATGCTCACGGAAGGATAAAGAGTTGATTACTGTCGATGGAAATGAAAGTATGAATAAATTTGATCCAGAATTGATATTAAAATAAACTCTATCGCAGCTAGTAGCATTATAAAAGCAGGTTTTCAAAACGTATCCAGTTTGAAAACTTCATTCATTCAATTATGATTTTTGTTCCAAATCCAAAAAAAAAATTGCGCCCTCTATCGTGTAAACGATATTTATTTCCTCCTCCGACCAATTTATATCGAAATGGATACAATCCAAGATATCATACGAAACTACCTACATACAAAGTTTCAATCCTATGGTCCCAAAATTGCGCCTTCTATCGTGTAAACAAGATTTATTTCCTCTCCTGGGGGGTTAACCCCCCAAGCAATTCGTACCAAAACCAATCCAATCCAATATATCGTACGAAACTACCTACTCACAAACTTTCAATCAAATTACTCCAAAATACACCCTACATCATGCAAACATGATTTATTATTATTATTATTCCCTCAGGGGGCCAACCAATTTGAAACAAAACCAATTCCATCCGAGATATTTTTCAAAAATACCTACTTACAAACTTTCAACCCTATTACTCCAAAATTTATTTCCTCCCTGGGGGGTTCAACCCACAACCAATTCAAACCAAAACCAATCCTATTCAAGATTTCATACAAAACTACCTAGTACACAGTTTATTTTTCCTCAGGGGGGTCAATCCCCCAACCAATTCGAACCAAAACCAATCCCCTCCAAGATATCATACGAAGCTACCTATGTACAAACTTTCAATTCTATTTCTTGAAAATTTCGCCCTTTATCGTGTAAAAAAGATTTACTTCTTTCCCCAGGGGGTCAACCCCCAAATCAATTAGAACCAAAACCAATCCCCTCCAAGATATCATACGAAGCTACCTATGTACACAAACTTTCAATTCTATTTCTTGAAAATTGCGCCCTTTATCGTGTAAAAAAGATTTACTTCTTTCCCCAGGGGGTCTACCCCCAAATCAATTCGAACCAAAACCAATCCCCTCCAAGATATCATACGAAGCTACCTATATACAAACTTTCAATTCTATTTCTTGGAAATTGCGCCCTTTATCGTGTAAAAAAGATTTACTTCTTTCCCCAGGGGATCAACCCCCAAATCAATTCGAACCAAAACCAATCCCGTCCAAGATATTATACGAAGCTACGTATTTACTAAATTTCAACCATATTGTTTCAAAATTGCGCCCTTCATCGTGTAAACAAGATTTATTTCTTTACCGGGGGGTCAACCCCCCAATCAATTCGAACCAAAACGAAAGTTATTCAAGATATCATACAAAATTACTTAGATACGAACTCTCAACGCTATTGCTACAAAATTGCGCCGTTTATCGTGTAAACAAGATTCATTTTTCCCCTAGGGGGATCAACCCCCCAACCAATTCGAACCAAAACCAATCCCCTTCAAGATTTCATACGAAGCTACCTATGTACAAACTTTCAATGCTATTGCTTGAAAATGCGCCCTTTATCGTGTAAAAAAGATTTACTTCTTTCCCCAAGGGGTCAACCCCCTAACCAATTCGAACCAAAACCAATCCCATCCAAGATATCATACGAAACTACCTTTTTTTTCAACCCATTTGCTTCAAAATTGCGCTCTTTATCGTGTAAACAACGCCAAAATACATAAGCTTATACATATACATACATACATATGAACCAGTGGCGGCTCGTGAGGTTTTGGTTTAAGGAGGCTACAAGAGGTGTTAAAAAATACACCATAGGCGAAAATTTTTAGGATTTCAACGTTAACCGCCTCATAATTTAAAGAAAATCAAAGTAAAACAAGCACCCTATGCTATTAATTTGTTTTCACTTTCGAGTGTCTACTTTGAGACCTACAACTCCTATTTACAATATTCACAAAAACTCTTCTCAGCCAATTAATCAATTCATCTATTCATCAAATTCTTTCACAAAATAGGTACATAGCTAACTACTTAACGAATTTGTTACTTATTCGAGGAATTAATCAATTGTTTCCCAGCAAGAACCAAAGGGGAGGTGAGAGTTTTTTCTTGCCAAAAATGAAATAGGACCCTCCCAAAAATAGATTAAAATAAAATTCTTGTCATAAAAGTAAAACAAAATAAAAATAAAATAACAAAATAAAATAATAAAATATACATTTACACCTAAACAAAAAAATTTAAATAAATTCTTTGGCATAGACATCCATTTTTTATAATTCCTGCATAGATGCCAATGCCAAGGCCTTAAAAAAAAATAATGTTCACATAAAATTAAACAAAAAATAAATTTTTTGAAGATTATTACAAGGCACAACGAATTATTCAGTATAATACTGAGTAATAATGTACCTAGTACCACAAACAAAACCTGTGAAAAATAAAATGTACAAAATATGTGTGGGACAGCTGGTGAGAGCAAATACAAAGTTATTATATATTTTTGAAGATTAGCGAGATTCTGCGATCTTTAACGTTAGCAAAATGATCTATAATATCCTAATAAAATTTTTTGTCTTTCGCCAAAAGTTTTACCAATTCCTTTTCAATAGACAACAAACTAATATTTTTCAAACGATCCTGGCTCATTGAATTTCGTAAATAAGTTTTAATTCTCTTAAGAGTGGAAAACGAGCGCTCTACGGAAGCCGATGTCACCGGGATAGAAACAATAAGACATAAGAGTTTATAAACTTGGGGTAAATCTTGATTCAAATCATTATGAAAAAGGTATTTAATAGTCATCACATGATTTTCATTTTGCCTCAAAATTTCATTGTCATTATAAACAACACACAGTTCACTTTTTATGGCCACCTTATCAAAAAGAATGTATTTTTGACATAAATTTTCCAAAAGGTTATCTGGAAAATTAGCCGAAAATCCGGTAAACAAATTTTTATTGAGTAAGTCGAAGAAATGCAGTTCTTTCAAATCAGAGAAACTTATTTCTATTTGACCCCTAATAGTATCCAAAATTTCATAAGATATTTGCTTATAGTGAAGCTCCATATCTGCGAAACTGAATTTCTTTCATTTTGGAGTAAATTGAGTCGTATCATCAGTAGTTTGAAATACAGAAAATAGTTTTTTAAAATAAACTTCTGCACGAAATTCTGAAATTTTTTCCAAAAGAAACTTGAGCCGATTTCGTGAGTAAATCACATCTGAAAACTTGTGCTGGAAGATTTGAAAAACTATTTCTGTTTGTTCAAAAATTAATTTAAAGATGTTTAAAAAATATATAAATTCTTTATCTTAAGTAAGTAAGATATTAATCCGCGTGCGGTATTTAAAGTTACTTTATCGGTGAAAAATTCCTCACTTTCAACTATAGAATTAAGAGCCTCTAAAATTTTATCCTTATTATTGTGTATAGTAAAGATGGCTCTTGAAGTAAAATTCCACCTAGATGGTGCGTTACTTGGAATTCTGTTACCTACTATTGCATCTAGAAATTTTGTGCGCGTTGTTGATTTTGAAAAAAATGTTGAAAATGCTGATAAATTTGAAAAAAAAAATTCTAACTTGCCTAATAGAACTACAAGCGTTACTCAAAACCAAATTCATTTTATGTGCATAACAATGTGTAAAAATAGCTTGAGGAGCAACAGATTTAATTTTTGTTTGTAGACCGTTTAAATGGCCAGCCATAATCGCTGCGCCGTCATAGGTTTGTGCTATAAGTTTAGATTGAAAATTAAACTTCGAAAATTTCTCATTTGAAAAATCGAATAAATCGGTGGCAGACCTTCCGGAACTGACATAATGAAAACCTAAAAATCGCTCAAATAATGTTCCATCTTTTACGAACCTGCATATTATCGACAACTGCGATTTACAGCTAATGTCAGTTGTCTCATCTACTTGCCAGGAAAAAAAAGTAATATTATTAAGTTCATTTTCGATAAAAGTTTCCAAAACATAGGTAGCAGAGTTTATAATTTCGTTTTGAGTTGTTCTTGAGGTTCCGGAGAAAACTGTAGCGTTGTTAATGAAATTATACAGCTTTTCGTCATATTTGCAAAATAGATCAAGGAGTTCCTTAAAATTTCCCTTATTGCTAGATTCGTCTGTTTCATCGTGTCTAACCTAAACGCTATATCTTGGCGACATAAGAATAATATAATGTCGACCAGTTCCTCCAATATTTCTCTGTTTTCCTTAACTTTTTCGTTGTATTTTTCTAACTCTTGAACACCTGCTGTATCAATAACATTAATAATGTTTTTTTCTCCAAGCATTTTAAATTTGATCCGCGACACGACATGTTCCTGGGATTTTTCGTGCCTTTCCAAAGAACGTGATAAATTTTTTAAATCGCCAAATCCTAAGTGGCCCCAAACAGAGACATTTTCCCTAGTAAAAAGTTAACACTGCCAACAAAATAATTTATTTTTTACCTGTGATCCGGTTAGCCAAGGATGTCTCTCATAATTTCTAATATTAAAACCGCGATTTTTTTGTCTGTTACGCTGCACCAAATTGTTTAATTCAGGGGTAGGTCGCAATGTTTTTATCAAAACTTTATCCTCATAACTTAGTGCACTAAAGTTATGGTAAAACAAATATTCCACTAAGTCACCATTGAAATTTTTGAAATTAACTTCAGTAACCAAACTCATTTTAAAACAATACGCGAGCAAAATAAGTAAACAAACTGTTTTCGTCCATTAGTCACTACGATTCACGATATATAAACACAGACTACGATTAATGCTTTCAGATGAATTCTCTCGATTTTACCCGAAAGTATATAGTTGTGATTGGTGGACATTGTGTGAGACTTGGGTTCCATCGGTGTTGCCATTTACATGTGTTTTCCTTTTCTATTGCAATGAAGTATTCATTCGCAGTATTCGCACCGCTGTTTGCTTTTCTGTGGCAGGCATAATGAACGTTGAAAATATACCTTTTTAAGCCTCTGCAGCGTTGCCACAAATCTTGAAATGAATGAAATGCAGTAAATGTAAATACCTTCTATCGTAATTAATCACTAGAAGCAATGGAGATGCGCAAATCTTCAAAAACAACGAAAATACATGGAAACTCTATATTAAAATGGCGGCGTTAAAAAAAATATTTTACACCAATGCCCCAACATTTCGACTGGTTTTGCTGTAACTACTTGATAGTTGATAACAGTGCAGGAGTAGGTTTGTAGTATGTAATAAAATATCAGACAGTAGGTAATGTAAGATGAAAATGAACTTCAATGGATTACTCTTGACGATGATTGTTCATGTTCATCACCAAGTTAGTAAGTCGAGTACGTTAGGTACCCTGGCTAGTATTTGGGAGGTCTCGGGTTCAAACCCCGGGGCCGACTGGTCTGCCATGAGCTTTTTTCAGAGGATTCCTCATGGTAATGTAGGTCACTGCTTGCAAACTAGAAAGCGAATGCTGGTCCAGTATTAATCCTCTGAACCCTACCGACACTTGTTCAGGATATTTATGTTCCATAAATATCCTGTCTCACCCTCACCTATCCTTAATGCACTTGTACCTACAAGTGTATCCTCTGATCTGGCTGAAGGAGTTAATCCCAAACTCAAGCTGCCCGCCTAACTGACACATACTTCAGGGAGAAATGAAACACGTGTGTTTCCTTTTTCCTTTTTTTCATGTTCATCTGTGATTATGAAATTTATATACGAAAATATAGAGGGATTAATTAATGGAAATGCTCATAAACTGTCTTAACAAAAATATTAAACGTTATTTTCAATTTATTCAGTCTATTTAGGAGGTCTGCAGGGGAATATGGGGATCGTTGCGCGTAAGAACTCAAGTGGTAGCCTTTAAATACCTTGAAGCGAAACAACTTCACCTATCCCAGCTGTAGTAACGTGGCTAAGGGATTGCGATGGCACACTAAGGGACTGGCTATCTATGATCAGTTCTCGCAGTCTAGAGCAGTGGGAGTGGGCTCTTTGCTTGATGGTCAGGAACGAAAGCCAATAACCTCATCCAAAATTTTAAATTGAAAGCGCCAAACTAGACCGAGAGATATAAGACTAGTCTCAACTTATTTCGACCTTAGAACACCGGTTTGTATTAAACTCCTAAGCTCAGCATGTAGGGCTCACCAAAGAAGGACCGTCTCGGCTATAGCTTCTCGTGGGAACATATATGTAAATGTTAGGAAAAGCAAAAACGACTGGAAAAGGAGTCGAGAGGGCCTCTACGTCTTCATCCGGGTACCCTGCAGAAGGAAATAAGTTCAGACGACCTAAGAGAAAGCATCTGCCGTTCGAACTGCCCAAATTAGGACAACTTTGTGGCAGAGACGACCCAATAAGGAAGGAACTTAGTGGAGCAGCGGTGTGGAAGTACATCAAGGGCTTGAACCTTAGAAAGCCGTCTCTTCAGCGCCCAGCCCCGAAGGATATACCTTTGGGAAGAGCGCACAGAAAGAACGGATCAGGGCTTGTTACACCTACTCAACAGCCTCCGCCGAAACAGCTACAGCAAAAACCAGCCAAGCTGCTGGTTATACAACAGCTGTTAAGCCATGGAAGGTGGTCAAGGTAGAGATGGCCGAGGCTCTCCTGGAGCTCACCTTCCTTGAAAATATTCTAGTAGAGGGCATGTGCCAGAGCAAGGCGATGAGGGGCTTCACAGACGTCCATTTCCGATGTGAAACGATGTTGGTGAACCCATAGGGGACCTGAATTGGTTGCGCTGAGTGGAGATTATATCCCACTCCCCAAATCTCCTTGTAGCCTTCCCAAATGTTGGAGTTCATTAGCAATCCGAATTATATCTGAATAAGCCACCGTGTGGTGAAACCCTGCATCATAGATTCAATATTGATCAAGAAACTCAAACATAGGCTTTTCTAGTAATATTATGATTATTATTGATTAATTTTATTACTGTTGCTTATATTTATTCTTCCTCTTACATATGGTATTTATGAATAATGAAAACATTTTTTTTGTTGTGAATACAAACACAAATGTAACTAAAATTACAAAAATTATAACATCTAACATATAATACTGATGAAATGGCAACAGTAGCGCCGGATTCTTGAAAATTTTGGCACCTTTATTCCTAATAACATATTCTGTCCACCAAACCACTTTCTCAAGACCGGTCATTTCAACATCAGTCATCAGCTCTGCGATCTTTATAACATTTTTCTTGTACCTGAAGTAAAAGGGTTTTAATGTAGAATGTTCAATTGGATGCTCAAAATCTGTTGAAAGGAAACACACAATAGTAGGTATATTGTATAATTAGTGGGAAAAGCATAATATTCCCAAACGACTGTGATAATTACCAGACGAGGAGCGTAGCGACGATTCTGATAACACAGGAGTTTGGGAATATGCTTTTCTCACGAATTATAAATACTATTTTTTCTTCGATCGTTGATTTACATTTAAAAAATTAATTAAAAAATATTTATTTCAAGATGTAATCAAGTTTAAAAGGGTTTCTGGATGTTCATATTGAAATATAGAAGTGGTAACCATGAAAATTACTTTGTTATGACAAAAGTAAAATAATTTTAAAGCCGGTTTTGTTTGATTCGGAATTAAAAGATTAAGGAATTAAAAAAGAATTAGTAAACATTAACACTGATAGTGATTATTTGTTATCTTCCACGCCTCCTGAACTAGAAGAAGCCGCGAACGCGGCTTCATTTAATTTGCTTCCGGCGAAATCCAGAGAGAAGTATGAACTTGCGTATCAACGCTTCATGGATTTTTGCAGAAAAAACAACAGTGTATCCTTTTCTGAGAATGAAAAATTCAAAATTTCAATCCAGGAATAAGTTCAGAATTTCATTTTAGAGGCTCTAGATGACATATGTTGATCGACGAAAGTAAGTAGATATGGAAAAATGCCGCAAATTGTTGCAAGTTATTTACAGTTGCCAAATCCAACAAAATATACAGGACATTGTTTCCGAAGATCATCGGCAACACATTTGGTAGATGCTGGAACTGATATTCTTTCTTTAAAGCGCCATGGAGGATAGAAATCTTCCAATGTGGCGGAAGAATATATTGACGAATCACTTAAAAATAAAATAGAAGTGGCTAATAAAATATTCAACACCCCTGCCTCGACTTCAAATGAAAATGATCGAAACGAGATAAACCAAACACTTAGCCATGCAGCTTCAACGCCTATAAATTCTCGTTGCCCTCCAGTACAATTTACAAATTGTACAAACTGTACAATAAATGTAAATATTAACAACAATTATAAAAATTAAAACCATACTTTGTTTCATTTTATTGTAATAGTTCATTTGTAACATTACCGCACTCTACAGCAGTGTGGTAAGAATATTACCGCACTGTTATTTTCTAATTGCTTAGCAACTGCCCACTATTCTGGAATGTTGTTGAGCTTTGCGCATAGAAAACAGGTCAAAATAGTGTCACTTTTCCCACGATCGGAGAAAAACAGGTTTATTCTAATACTCCTCACAATAAGTAAAAAAAAAGGGAAAGTTTTATAATCTTACCGATGTTGTAATCTTTATTCAGTTGAATAATCTATTACAAGTTCTTATATTTTCTATAAACGAAGTCAAAAGTTGGAATAAATATATATATATATATATATATATATATATATATATATATATATATATATATATATATATATATATATAGAATATATATATATATATATATATATAGAGGCCTCGGTAGACCAGCGGTAAGGTGAACCGCCTTATACCGTATAAGAAAAATGGAGGGTTTCCATTAGAAAAAATTGATTTTTGTCAGTTTTCTCAATCTCATTTTAAATCTTATTTTTTTGAACACTCTGTGTGATTAGTTATTCTAATATTATACAAAATCTATTAAAGTAGGTCCTTTTCAATAAGGAATCTAACACAAAGTGAGTAAAAAATGCTTTCTTATACGAACAATTGATAATTATATTAGGGCTTGCAATCGTCGTTTTTGACATAAAAATCTAAATATGTTGAAAACGCTTAGACTTAGGTATAGGATATGTGCATAAAATCTGCCTAGAATCTTAAGTAGAATCCACAAATGTAATAATATATAAGGTATCCTATTTAAAATAAACGACTAAGGGGCTATTTCAACCGGAAGTGCCAAATAGATGAAAATATTTTAGCTGCATAGGCCGCAAGACATCTAGCAAGTTTCCAAAATTTCAACTTCAATCACATCAAAGAAAACCCTTGAAATTGACTATCATTCAATTAATAATTAATTATCAAGGCTTTCTGATCTAGGTAGCTCTTAGCAGATATTCTTATTTGAAGTTTCCCATTCATTATTAACTTCACTGGAAAAAAAGTTCCCGAGTGAATATGATACTCCACGTATTCAATTTATCAACAACTTAAATTGATTATCTGACGTTTTCGATAATATCGTGAATACTCACATGGAATTATGAATAACTTCCTGAATTGCTTCATTGAACACTTTTTTAGTTAATGAGTAGTGATCTAAATGTAATCCTAAGCCCCTCTTTTCCAAAATTTTGGCATTAACTGGCTGGTCTCCAAAAAATGGAATTCCTAGCATTGGAATATGGTATATTATTGCCTCTTCCATAGACTGAAGCCCACACTGGGTTATAAACAATTTAATGTTAGGATGCTCTAAACAAATTGGAAACTAATTTTTAGAAACAATGTGCAACTTAAAAATAGCAAGAAAAATTTATGTTTTGAAAATGAATAAAATAGACCATTTAAAAATAAAACTAAAAATGCTAACATACGGATTATGTTATAGTTATTAACGTAACAAGGCCGATATGTAGCAAATAACAGATGAGGTTGGATATTGTAACTAACCGAATCCGTTATTTGCGTATCGGCCGTGTGTCGTGAATCCCGTTGAAAGATTATATTTTGATTCCGAAGAAAGAAAAAACCCCGCACCTCGCAATTCTAAAGAAAAATCCCAACGTCGTGCACTCTGTTGTCATGGAACAGTTTGACAGTTTTATAAACAACGTCAGTTTTTCAGTTTTTTGTGTTCTCAAGTTCGTTTTAACGACGACCATGGATGAAATTGATGCAATCAAATTCCTTTAGAAATATTGGGAGAATCATGTGCAGTGCAGCGAGTGTTGATTAACTGCCGAAAATAACTCAAGAGCGATATCAAAAAGAATATGAAAATTTTGAAATGTGGCGTAAAAGCAAGAATGTAAAGGTGGTTAATGAAGATGTTTTATTAGCCTATGCGAAATGAAAATCAGAGGTTTATTTTACCAACTCGCTGTGGACCAAGATTTCAATGTTGTTATTGTAAGCAGAATAATGTTTTGAAATAAATATTTGAACAAGTGATTTCTTAACGGCCGCCGGCCGTTATGAAATTATAACGGCCGGCGGCCGTTAACACTGACTTTTCAATTGTCATCTGAATACCGTTAAATCAAAATAACAGTATGGGATTACGAAAACATACTTAACATCATTATAATACGGATTATATCGTATTTTCGAAAATACAAGATGAAATTATTATCATTATTCGATTTCATTTTATACTCGTCGAATTTTTCGTGAATTGATATGTTTAAAGCGATTAATATACCAATATAAAGGTTTTCTGTTCGGGAAGTCTTTTAGACCCTGTAAATGAATATTTTTCAATAGACTCAATTCATTTGTTACTGAGATTTATTAAATGTTGGGTCGGCACAAATAATTCAGACTTTATAGAGAGAAAACTACCTTCCAATTAAATGAAAAAAATATTTATCAGTGTATTTCAAACTTTTCATATTATCTAATGATTAATTAATTTCTTGAAATAAGAAATTATTCTCACACTAATAAATAAGATTGGAATGGTATTTAAAACACTTGAACCTAGTTCAATGAGTTTTTGAAATTATACTAATCTCAGTTTCCAATATGAAATGAATCTGAGTTCAAAAATAAAAACCAATATTTCATTTAAATTCAAGAGTATTTTTTTTTTAATTTTTAGAATTGGCTCTTTCCTTGATTTTGAGCTTCAGCTCTATGTACTAGTTTTAAACCAAGATTATATGAACGATTAGAAATTAATACTGTTTCTTGTATTCAGTCTGTCTCAGGATCGAAACTTTCGCTACAGAGATCGCAAGCACTTTTTAGGATGAAACAAGAAACAATATTATCTTTTTAAATATGTTAAAATATAATTTTCATTGCACACAATATATAATGAAGTAGCGATCGAAATACTGCCCTCAAATAACAATCAAACATGCCAAAGTAATGTTTTCTCGTTGATCAACCTTTAAGTACCCTCCAAGTCACCTATTAGAAAACATTAAATGAACAATAACGAAACATCATATCAACTTCCAAGTTTATTGGACATATGAGCCCAAAAAAAGGAAATCCGTATTTATACACAACATAAGAGTGAATTAAAATAACATGGCAAATTATTTCAAAAGTAGGTCTGCAAACATCGGGTTTGATCGCATAATAGTTCATCAGTAATGAGCGTTTGAATGAGAATTACAAGCCAAATCTCCTTCTTTACATTACAATGGATACATTGAGTTCTATAAAATCTGAAACACCTACTACTCACAATAACGAACAATTGTTAAAAATATTACGCATCGCATAAATCTTAAATAGATACTTGCCATTTCATAACATGAATTTATATGAAATATCTATCACAGACATGTTTTCACCAAAGTACACTTGAAAAATGTCTGAAACCATTTCCAAGAAATGAACAACCTAATGTGATGGATATTTCGTGAAACTCACAAGCAGTACTCTTCCTCAAGTATGCAGCATTGACAGGATGATTCGTGTGTTTCATTTTAACCCTTTCAGGGCAACTGGTTAGCTAGGAAGACCACAGTTTCTTAGTCATGAGTAAAACTGCTCGTTGGCTATTTCAGTATACCAGTGTGTTTTGTGGGTTATCTAACATAGCAAAATTTGACGTGTTAATCGTAGACGGACCGAAATAACTCGAAGCGCGTATAACGTGCATTTGTTTACTATAGTTGGACACTACTTAGAGGATCTGCTGAAACTGTGTGAATTTGTTATTTTTATTTATGAATGGTAGAAAAATGGCTCCAAAGTTATTTACTTATATCTTACTTATGCATTTTCATGAATATATTGGACGTAAATGTTTCCTTTCTTTCGAAATTACTAATTTTGTTGGGCTCTCCTGAAGTGACCACTGGGCACTTACGTAACCGTGTTATCTTATTTTAGTTCTGAGGAAGCAAGTTTGGAGTACCTACCTACTGAATAGGGTTGCCAATTTTCGAAAGGACCAACCCGGGAGATTTTTTTAAGAAGTTTAGTAGGGAGGGGGTTGATGAAAATGTCAATCATTTAATTATTTTTAATTTATATATAGGTACTCTGCTTCTAATATTTGACAGTTTTTTACCACAAAATCATAATCATTAAAAATCGAAGTTTGATTAGTAGAGCGCGGTTTCGTATAATTTGAAAAAAAACTGGGGAAATTAGTCACCCCGGGAAGTCGGGAGGTTGACCATTATTACCGGAGTCATCCGGGCAATCCGGGAGGGTTGGGAACCCAATAACTGAATATTTAGAAAATCTTCATGCAGATGAGTTCTATGATTTGTAAGAAATGTTCAGCGTGCAAAGTAGAATTGTGTTTGAAACATGACAAAAACTGTTCCATGTTATATTACGCAAGATAGGTTATATTGTTTGGTTATATGTTCCTACTGGTTATGTGGAGTGACCACATCCTGCAGGATAATCCTTGTGTTTTTTTATCTTGAAATTTGTTTCATTTTCTTCGAGTATCTCTAATAAACCATTATCAAATCAACATTATATTTTTTCCACAAAAAAATAATTTGGGCCGGAAAGGGTTAACCATCACCAAGAAAATAATCAGATCTAACTTATTTTTCTTATCTATTAAAATGTAATATATAAAATCTATACTTACTGAAAATATCGCTTTGGGGAAACCATTCGCTTATCCAAACATTATCAGGTTTGGAAGATAGGTTTTCGCTTTCAAACTTCCACAATACATTATAAGGAAGTTCTGACAAAGTTTCCAAAAAAACCTGTTTCAAGTTATCACTAAGCAAATAACTCTTGACATTTGATCCCAGACTGAAGTAAATGAACCCATTTGTTGCATTATCCAAGTAGTTTTTCAAATCCTGAAAAAGAAAATATTTTCATATAGTTTTTTTGATTACTTTTTTTATACTATTCATAGCAAATATCATAAAAAACTGTTTCCAACTCATACACTCATACAGGATGGCCCAGAGGTAGGTGTAAGCTCCATTACTTTTTTGTCGTATCTTCCAACTGCTATGAAGTAACACAAAATTGACTATTTCTCAAAAAGTTTACCTTGATCTTTTCTCGTTTTATAGGAGAAAATGTTAAAGATTCGATAAAATCAATGGAATTTACCTGGGAGAGTAAAACGAATCACGTAGATACGGTAACTGCTAAATTGAGAAGATCATGGATTCGATTGGATGCATTTTTCCAACCGAAGTTATTTTTACGAAGATATTTTTTATTCTTTCATGTTTTTGAAAACTTCCTAAACTCCACAGCTTACGCAATTTGAGTTAGAAGGGTCATCAACGGTTTACTTTACGAAATCTAATTGTTGATTGAACATGTGGCGTTTCTCGTTGTTGCCCTAGTGTCAGTTTAGCACTGAGAGACCTAAAAGATCTCCAACCATAGCTTTAAGTGCGGAAAATTGCGCAAAAGCTGTTGATCTTGATAAAGATGGACGTAATAATGAATATATTGAGGAGATATTAAGCAAGTACCTTGTACCTTTTAATGGATTTATCGACGATTTATTCTGATGCAGGATAATGCTCGGCCACATACAACCATTTGTGTCACACAATACCTCGCGGAAGTACGTAGGTATTAACAAAATGAACTGGCCATCATGTTCGTCTGATCTCAACACCATAGAGCATATGTGGAATATGCTTGGTAGGTGAGTCAGAGATCGCAAAATAGCTCCGGCTACGATAAATGAGCTTAGTTCAGCAATTCAGGAGGAATAGCAAAATTTTGCTCAAAATGCAATTCGTTACATAATTGACAGTATGAACCGAAGTATGCAGTCAGTAATAAGAGCTTATATAGGTGGTAATACAAAATATTAACCTGAATTTGTTGTAAAAAGTACGTTTCTTCAGGTTATTTAAATTACAGTTGAGTTCGCTTGTTTTGAAGTTTGATTTTCAATTTGAATTGAATAAGTTTGATTTGATTGAACTAAAAATGAAAAAACTATGACACCTCAAATTTTACCAAATATCAACTTGTTGCGTTTTTTTGCACGTGAGTGAATATAAATATATATATATATATATATATATATATATATATATATATACAGGACTATTCAAACTCAAGTCTATGCATGGGCACTATAAAAAAATCTGATCTAGCTTCTTTAGTTCTGGAGTTATACAGGAAAAATCGAAAATTTCGAAATTCTTTTTTGCCTATATCTTTTTATTTTAGGAGTTAATTTCAAACAAATTGTCACTTTGCCATTGCAACTTTTTGTAGGCTATCCAAATATCTGAATCAAAATTATATATATGGTGTCGCATAAATTGGGCAACCCCCAACTTTCAATTTTCAAATACGGACCTGTATTTTTTATTGCACTGTTTTGAATGCCATGTCATGTTTCATATTGTCGAAGTATTTTCATCTGAATTAAAGAGTGTTTTGGAAATATTGAACTATTGCCAGTAAAATTTCAGCTGTAATTTTAAAAGAAATCATAGAATAAGGTATAGAATGCCACGTATCAGTTCAATATGAAACATGACTCTTGGCATTTGGAAGAATGCAATAAAAAATACAGGTCCGTATTTGAAAATTAAAAGTAGAGGGTGGTCCAATGTGTACGATACCGGATATATACATTTTATTCAGATATTTGGAGAGGCTACAAAAAGTTGCTATTGAAAAGTGGTAAAATTTAAAAAAAAAATCTTCGTAAAATAAAGAGATAGGTATAGACAAAAGCAGAAATTCGAAGTTTTCGATTTTGCCTTTATAATTCCACAACAAAAGAAGCTAGGTCAGATTTTTCAAATTCATATAATTAACTTCTGAAATACTTTCCCCCATTTAACGGACCCCCTATCTCTTACCGTTATCGAAATCCCCATGCATAGACTCGAATTTGAATAGCCTTATATAAATATAATATATATATATATATATATATATATATATATATATATATATATATATATATATATATATATATATATATATATATATTATATATATATATATATATAATATATATATATATATATATATATATATATATATATATTATATATATATATATATATATATATATATATTATATATATATATATATATAAATATATATATATATATATATATAATATATATATATAAAAATATATATATATATATATATATATATATATATATATATATATATATATATGTATATGTATATATTATAGCTACTGTCGCTGGCCCCCCAAAAAAAAATCCTAGCTACGCCACTGCTCAACACTTCCTCGTTGGTGACTCTGGCCGTCCATGGAACTCTCAACATGCTCCTATATATCCAGAATTCAAAGGCTTCGATCTTCTTTATTATCTGTGCCTTTAACGTCCATGTTTCCACCCGGTAGAGTAGTTGGGACCAGACGTAGCATTCTACAAACCTCAATCTGAGAGCAGTGGTTAGATTTCTGTCGCATAGTAATCGTCCGAATTTTAAGAATGATGCCCTTGCCATTTCTATCCTTACCCTGATCTCCTGGTCTGGGTCCAATTCGGAGTTGATATAGACTCCCAGATATTTGTACTTTTCAACTATTTCTATTTGTTGCCCATCAAGGGTTAGTTGTGCGTTATTTACGCACAACTTTATTTACTTTCAGCCATAATTACTGTATCGTCTGCAAATCTTATGGTATTTATTATTTCTCCTCCAATTCTTATTCCCTCTTTTCGTTCCCATAAGGCTCTCCTGAAAATGACCTGTGAGTATATGTTGAAAAGCGCCGGGGACAAGACGCATCCCTGCCTGACCCCTCTAGCAAACGGCATGCTATTTGTTTCTATCTCATTCACCTTGACTATTGCTTTCTGGTTTCAACATACAGCTTTTATGATTTCAATGTTTATTTTGTCTAAATTAATGTCTTTTAGTTGCTCTATTAGTTTCCTCCTATGTTGTACTCGGCCAAAGGCCTTTCGAAAGTCTATGAAGCATATGTATACACTCTTGTTATACTTCCGACATTTCTGTAAAAGGACTGCCATTGCAAATAATGCTTCTCTTGTTCCCATGCCGCCTCTGAAACCAAAATGCGTTTCATCTATCTGTTCTTCGCATTTCTTGTATATTCTGTTCTGAATAATTTTTAGTAGAATTTTTAGAGGGTGGCATATTAGACTGATTAATCTGTAGTCATTACATATTCTGGAGTTGTTTTTTTTGGTAGAGGTATAAATACTGATTTAAGCCATTCTTCCGGTATGTTTCCCCCTTGGTATATATGGTTGAGAACTTGGGTGAGTCTCGCTAGATTATTATCGTCTAAAGCTTTTAACAGTTCAATTGGAATTCCATCTGGGCCCGGAGCTTTTCCTTCTTTCATATTCTTTATGGCATGCTTTACTTCCGAGGATAAAATACGTAGGTATTGTTCTTCTTCACTTATTACTCTACGTCTTCTCTCTCGTCATTGAATAGTTGCGTTGTGTAATGTTCCCATATTTCCTTTATTTTACCTTCTTCTGTAATTATCCCTACATTGTTATCTCTTGTGATGATTGCTCTTTTTTGCCTGTTGTTTCCTGTTATTTCCTTCATTTTCTTATGTAGTTCGAGGTGTCATGTTTTCTGTCAAGTTCCTCCAGTTCCTGGCATTGCTCTTCCATCCACTTTTCCTGAGACTTTTTTATTTCATGTTTTATGCTGTTCCGGAGTGCTTTATATTTAATTCCATCTTGATTTTTATATTTTCTCCTTTCATTAATTAGATCAATTATTTCTGGAGTCCAATTTTTTTTTGTTATTCTCTCTTCTTCACCCAAGACCTCTTTTCCAACCTTTAGCATAGCGTTTCTCATACCGCTCCATTCGACCCTTCCTTCGGTTGCTATACTTATTCCCGAGTTCAGCTGCTGTTTTTAATTGTCGTCTTTTATTTTTTTGGTGGGTTTAGCTCTTTTATTTGGTTTCCTCAGTTTTATGCTGACGTTTGCCAACATTATTAAGGTTATGGTCCGTATCTGCATCTGCACTTGGATAAGTTTTTGTTCTTTGTATTCCATTTCTAAACCTTTTATTTATCATTATGAAATCTATTATATATTGCAGAAGTGTACCTAGGCCGGTTCTAGCCCACTTCAACTTTTCTAAGTCCGAAATGTCAGTTCTGCGCATGCGCGACTTCGGGGGCGTGGATATGATCGGGAAGTCGGCCATTTTGCGGATGGCGGCCATTTTCCAAGATGGCTGACCACGGTATCCCGTAATTCAGAACCTGGCCAACAGATGGAGTTCCAAGATGACGTTTCAAGATGGTGGACCACAGTATTATCGTACTTTGGAACTGACCAAGCAGATAGCGTTCCAAGATGACGTTTCAAGATGGGCAGACCACTGTATTGATCGTAATTAACAACCTGACCCCCAGAGGGCGCTCTTACAGATCACGTTCTTACAGATCACTGTATTATAGTCATTAGGAAACTGACCACCAGATAGCGTTCCAAGATGACAGAAAATTATATTCTCATCATTCAGAATCTCGCCAACAGAGGACGCTTCAATAGCATTCAAATTTGAATGTTTGACGTATGACAGTTCTATGCCTCGACATATCTATGGTTCAAGATGACAGTTACGAATGACAGATGGGATGACGTATGACATACCTAAGATATCTATGGTTCAAGATTACATTTGACAGTTACGAATGACAGATGGGATGACAGTTCTATGCTTTAAGATATCTATGATCCAAAATGACATTTGACAGTTCTATGTTTCAAATCAAGATGGTGGATGCGTGAGACTAA
>JARQZK010005304.1:0-51278 GCA_030704885.1 Cynegetis impunctata | reverse complement strand
ATATTTATCTTTGAAGTGATTGGGTTTCTAGGTTAAGTAGTAAAATTATTTTATTCTATATAAATAAACGTTTCGGCGTATTTGCCTTCTTCAGTATATAACAAACCATTGACATCTTAAAACAAACATACATTAATAATAGTTAAAATATATCTAGTTAACATCTCACTAAGCGTCTATATGGGTTCCTTTGTTTTGGTCTAGTCAATATTGTCATTTATAGAGACACAGAACCACACTAAAGTACGCAATGATGACATAAATGACAGTATTGACTAGACCAAACAAAAAAAACCATATAGACGTTTAGTGAGGTGTTAACTAGATATATTTTAAATATTATCAATGTATGTTTGTTTTTAGATTTCAATGGTTTGTTATATACTGAAGAAGGCAAATACGCCGAAACGTTTATTTATATAGAATAAATTAATTTTAATACTATAATAACCTAGAAACCCAATCACTTCAAAGATAAACATATAGAAGACTAGGTAACAATAATTCAAATTATATATATATATATATATATATATATATATATATATATATATATATATATATATATATATATATATATATATATATATATAATCATTCTTGCCTGCGTTGTATTGTTATTTACTTATATTTGCTTAGCAACAACATGGCATTTGAGTCGGAAAAGCGACTTTTACGTTTCGTCATGAAATTCAAGCCTTTCTTGTTGAGAATCATTGCTTATCTTGACCGCTTGGCATTTTTCAAGATAAAATAGCTATATATATATAAATATATATATATAATATATATATAATATATATATATATATATATATATATATATATATATATATATAAATATATATACTAGGAAAATATGAAGAATATATTTCCCGAAGTTGGCTAGTTACATACTTGGTTGTATAGACAACCAAGGTAATGTGTTTACATAACTATTCCTTCTTCGACTTTGAATAATTGTCAGTAATGACTTTATTTAAAATATAATATAATATATTATATTATTTATAGTTCGTTCAGTCATTAATAGCGAATTTGGATTTTTCATTTTGAATAACAATTTCGTTTTCTAAATTATGGATGTTCGCATCGATATTGTTGTACGAAAGTATCTTAATAGTGTAGCTGAGATGAATGATTCGTAAATTTTGTTATTTTATTTATCCCATCTGTTTCTGAATGTTCAATGCTGTGAAGGAGCTCTAAATTTTCATTAATGGTTTTTAAATCATCATCGAGATATTGACTTTACACTTTTCCCTGAAATATTGAACGATCCCTTCATTAGTTCTCCCGATAATTAAATTTATTAAATATCGATGAAATGTGTTGCACATTAGCACGTAAATGGAGATAAATTATATTCATTTTTCACTTGTATATTATATGTTTATTTCACCTTGGATACGGCTGCTATAAACACACTCATTATGCCCTAGGCCATCACGCCCGCATTTGCGGGCATAATGGATTTAAAACGCCCGCTTATTGTACTAGGAGAAATGAAGCAAATTTCATTGATCAAATACTTCATAATCCTTATCGTATCCGACTCTGGATTTCTCCGGCAATTAATTATTCGCAGCTTTGGCTGCATTTTCTATGATATTCTTGGGTAAATTCATTCTCATTTTCATTATTTCTATAAAACTACACAAAGAAAGCAGCATGACATTCACTGAATATGATGACAAAAATATTCACAAACGTTGCACTATCAACAAATGACATGCCTACTATGAGAAGGAAAATGGATAGGAGCAATGAAACGATTTTAAAATCGCTTTTTCATCATAATATAACATTCATCCCTGGGGCCAGAGGCCCTCGGGCCGAATGTTTCCCTCAGGGCATAAGGATCTATATAACGCACTTGGTACATAAATAACTATTATTAAAACAATGTTCAATGAAAACAATTCGCACGTTTATTAGAAAACGCATATTCTTTGTTGGTTTCATCAACCATTGTTTTAAAATATTTATTAATTTATATCATGTATGGGCCCAATAAATCCAAAATATGAACTAAACCTATATCTTAACTTTTTTCATGAGTGTTTTTTCAGGTTGCGAGAATCATCAGAGAATTATTTACAATATATTTTTATTTTTTTTTAATTGTGGAAAAATAAGAAATTATGAAAGTACTCTAGAATTTTCATTAGTCGTTTGAAAACATCCACTACTATATATTGCAGAGATCTGAAGGGCCTGTTTGTTTAGGATCGGGCTCAGAATTTCGTATTTCTGTAAATAAATATTTCTTCAATCTTTTAAGTTTGTCAATATGGACAGTTGCATTTCGAGAATTTTGGGTCGTGTCAAAAATGTTATTCTCTTCCTGTCGATTACCTATTTTTGTTCTTCTAATTCAAGCGAATCGTTACGATTTACGCCTATATAATTGTTTTTTGTGATCTGTCTTCATTTTTCAAACACTTTTGATCATATAAAGGTAAAATTTCACACTTTCTTTTATCGTTGTATTAAGATAGTAGAATAAAAACGTTCACAAGGAGATTTTGACTGTGGGCTATTGACAATTATAAATACTGAATCGACTCACAAAATTGTACTATCAACTTGTTCTGAAATTCTTTTTCCTTACCAACAACGATATTCTGTGGGAAACTAAGGGTACCAACAGAACAAGTAAGTCGCGGTGGAGGTGTAGTTGCAGATCGCGGTCGATGTCGACATCTATGTAAAACAAACACATTGAGTTGAATGGGAGCGAACATAGCAAGTAAGTCGCGGTGGAGGTTTAGCGCGATGCCATCCAGGAGGTTTACAGCGATGCTTTTGAAAATCAAATCAGTTTGTTTTATATGGGTGCTCACCGCGCGGTCTACAAGGATGCTTCGCTGTGATTGGTGCGTTCAAGGTAGTATTGTCATCACCTCTCAGCAGCTCGCATAGAAGACGTGTGGCATCTGACATTTCGTGCTCTACAGTACTTCAGTTGCCAGCTTTTTTGACTTCAGACTCATTCTATTTCGAAGCTTCGATTTTGTTATGTTCATGGCACTAAATATCCTTTCGATTTCAGCATTCTATTTCATTCGAAGGCTAGAAGTAGGAAAAAGGCAGACTTGTCAGTAGTCCAGTCAACAAGTGCTTTTTTCTTCAACTTTTTTCAGCAGTCTCAGAAAAATATGAGCAAGGTGTCATTCGATTAGG
The DNA here is from genome assembly GCA_030704885.1 of Cynegetis impunctata. Classification (NCBI taxonomy): domain Eukaryota; kingdom Metazoa; phylum Arthropoda; class Insecta; order Coleoptera; family Coccinellidae; genus Cynegetis; species Cynegetis impunctata. The sequence goes on along the minus strand of JARQZK010005304.1, from coordinate 48,093 downwards.
AATAGTGTGTAGATATGTTTTGATGAAAATAAAGTTCCGCTCGCAAAAATTGTAAAAGCTATAAACAATTTATTGAAAGAACGAAAGAGGGGTTTGGTTTTCTGCGAATAACTCAAAAACTAATTGAGATTTTTGATATCTAAAAGAAGATTCGAAATGAAGAGGAAATTTCTTATATTGAAGTTTCAGTTCCCGAAACTGTAGGATCAATATTTATAATTTTTTCCGAGGGGTAAAAATACGGCCGAAAACAGATAATCTGGCTTGCGCAAGCACTTCCATTTTGGACACTTTAACAACAAACATTATTTAACCATATTAAATAGGAAAATTAATGAATGAAAAAATGCAGGCATTTACTGGACAGGTGAATGAACTATAATCCGGCGGCAAAAATCACGATTTTCTAATTAGTCATGCAATAGTTAATTATCAATTTTTTTTAGGCTTGAACATGAAAGTCCCATAACTGTGCAACCATAAATCTGAGATTTTTTTTCTGGAGCTATTTTTGAAAGGCTTCAGAATATATCATTTTGGAAAAAATTCGAAAATTTTGAATTTTCAGTTTTTTATCAACAATTTACGTAGTTGCAAAACAAAAAACAAATTTTTCATAATGATTTCAATAAATCCGTTTTTTACCCTCGGAAGCTGCATAATAAAGTTTTTTAAATTTCCATCTCTTATTGTATGAAAAATTATTATAAACAAATGCGTTGTTAATGAGATAATAAAAAAAAATTATGATTATTTAATTTCTTTTATTTTGAAACTACGTGAATTATCAATAAATAACTTAAGAAATAAATTTTTTAATTCTTTGAACGAGAATCTATTCTGTAACCTTTAAAAACTAGCTCCAAGAAAGAACAATCTCAGATCTTTAGTTTAACAGTTACCACACTTGCAATGTTCATGTTCAAGAAGCAAGAAATTATGAATTAACTATTGCATAACTAATTGAAAAATCGCGTAAAAATTTTTCTGCCACTGAATTATTGTTCATTCAACTATCCAGTAAGTGCCTGAATTTCTTCATTCATTAACTTTCCTATTTAATATGGTAAAAAAATGTTTATTGTTGATGTGTCCAAAAAGGGGCGTGCCTTGCCCAAGCCATATTAGCTGTTTTCGGCCGTATATTTACCCCTCTGAAAAAATTATAAATATTTATCCTACAGTTTCAGAAGTTGAGGAAATTTACTACTCTTTTCGAATCTTGTTCGAGATATCCAAAATCTCAATTAGTAGTTGAGTTATTCGCAGAAAACTAAACCCCTCTTTTGATCTTTCAGTAAATTGTTTATAACTTTCACAAATTTCGCGAGCGAAACTGTGTTTTTTTCAAAAAACATCTACATTCTATTCCGAACCGAATGACATATCGTTCATGTTTTTCAGAGACTGTTGAAAAAAGTTGAACGAAAAAGCACTTGTTGACTAGACTACAGAATGATATCCGATTTCGGAACGCAGTTCCGAATATAGAGATAGATTTCTATTACCTACATATTTTATGAAGATAGTTAAAATACTTATTTTTTTTTAAACTCTAGAAGTCGTTAGAATAGTCGCTAGATTTTTTTGTCGCTAGACACATAATTTGAGTCGCTGTAGAAAACAAAATGTCGCTAGATCTAGCGACAAAGTCGCTAAATAGGCAACACTGGCTCGACCCTGCATCACTGGTAACCTCCTCGCTATGTGCGGTCGACATCGACCGCGACTTAACTAGTGGCATCCACGGCGAGCTACACCTCCACCGCGACTTACTCGTTTTGTTTGTACCCTGAGGGTATCCGCACAACGAGCCAGGGGCGCTATTCCTGACCGTTCGCAGATTTCAAGCTCGTGCGCATCTTACGATTTTGCGAATGATATTTGTTTTTGGTATTTTTGACCATTCGCTGAATGTGCGTCCATGCGTATTTTACAACGTGTGGTGTTTGGTGATCGCAAACGCCTTGCGTATACGTTTCATAGTAGTAAAACTCGTAAAACACCAATTTCTTTGATTTAAATTTCGGTATGGTGATCTTCACAATCTACAGCATATAGCCTATTTGGAAAATTTACAAATTGCAGCTGAACAAATTAATAGACATAATCGTTTCGAACATATTGACCCCTTTGAGATTATGACCGATCATCAGTTCTTACAGTTATTCAGACTTACAAAAGCATTAAGCAGATTCTAAGAACTGATACGTTAGCTCCCTTCATGTGAATGCAGAGGAGGCCTGAGAACTTGAGTATAACAAAAAAAGTCAGGTTCAGTATGGATTTTTAGATTCTTTTATCCAATTCATTACCTAGGTTTTCGTAGCTTGTCGATTTTTTTTTGGGAAGTTACTAGATGGATATTGGGAGAAATATATTTGTGTCCGTGTCTCAGCCGTCTGTCTCAAGATGTTTAGTAGAAATTCACTATTGCTTTGAATGAACCAGATATATTCAATAGATGGGTACATTTTCCGAGAAATTTGGATGAATTGAATGTAGGAAGACTAAAGTATTTGCTGGTTTTTTTTTCGCCTCAGCATATTTTCTATTAGTTATGTTGTAGATTTCATGAAGATCTCAATTTTTCTTAGGTTGGTGGCCATGTGGATTTCACACATGTAGCAATATTTCCACCAAAAGTGGAAGATCAGTATTATCCAACACATATTTATTTCAATCGAAAAGGATAATTTTTGGGTTATTGCTATTGCTTCACACATCATCTTAAACCAACTGTCGTCATTATCTCGAATTTATATATATATATATATATATATATATATATATATATATATATATATATATATATATGTATATATATTATATATATATAATATATATATATATATATATATATAATATATATATATATATATATATATATATATGTATATATATATATATATATATATATATATATCACGGTGGATGGCACATTAGACGTTTCTGGTGAACGATACAACGGATCACTTCGAAAATTCAATGTAGAGCATAATCGACCATTCACTACCCAACTGAAATATTTTTGGTAATGCGGTATTGCCACTTTTATTAGAAAGTCGTAGCAGCTTTTATTTTTCAAATGGAACAGCCTGTATATAATATTATTTTTAGAATCTCCAACAATTTCCCAACAACTTTTCATAATTTTTCCCTATACCTATCTGTTACCGTTTTCGAAATAAAAATTATTTTCATTTTTTTTTCTTTTGAAATCAAGACCTCTAAAAACTCTGATACATTTGAGTTAAGAAATACTATGATATCGAAATTTCAGTTGGAGTTCGGTGATACTTGGGGGCTTTCTACACTTCAGCCTAATCTCCGTTACTTCAATAAATAAAAAAATACAGTTATTTCGTTTGCTTGAAAAAGTGACTAAAAGTTAAGTATTTCAAATGGAATACCCTGTATATTATTGAAAATTCGGAATGCTGCTAGAATTTGCTTTTTATCTATGTATATCATACCTATACCAAACTAGTCAATTTTTGGACTTATGAGCACTTATTTGTGAAAATGTTCCTTGAACATGGTACATTCGGTATTTGTAGTAGGGGAGCCCGAGATGCTAAATGGGGATTTACTCGAGCGTCGTGGGGACCTTCTGGATTGTGAAGATTGGATGCTAAAACGAAAAAAAGGTTATATGATGTATGTCATTTCACTGGGGGGGGACGTGTGCAGATCTTAAAAAATGTAAAAAAAATCGTTATATAGATTTACTCGAGCGCGTCAGATATTAATAGTTTATGCACCCCACATCATCTCTGATAACGAAGGTAAGTTAATCTGCCGATTTGCATGGTGGGGGTTACCGTAAGAGACCAAAACTCATCGCCGATATTCAAAAATGCAAAAAAAAATCGTGACATTTTCTTCAAAATAAAAATTCAACCGTGCTCGAGAATGTCAAGGTGACGTTTTCTTTTTGCAACTTTTTTAGTATCTTATTTCCTTATGCCACGTGAAAATCGTCAGATTAGTGAAATGCATACTCTTCTGCATGTAATTAACTGGCCTTGCCTTAATCTGACGCGTTCGAGTTTTTCGAACGATCGATTGTTTTTTACTAATCTGATCGGCTGCCCTAGACGAACGCCCCCATATTGAGGGTTCATGTATGGTGGGGATACTCAACAGGGTGCAAGGTTTCCCTCAATATAATATTCTGCCGCGCTCGAGTAAATCCCAAAATCCCCGCTTGGGCTCCCCTACAATTGCTAAGCATGTCATGATTACTATTTGACAGTAACGTTGTTGCAATCTACTAATTATATCGATATTTCCGTCACTTCAGAAGTTGCAAATAACTTCAAAAACGATGGAACAAAACTATTCAAACGAAGTTCTCATGAATTTGTTTATTATTTTTAGACAGTGTCATAAAACTATCAGCAGCAAATGAAGAAAGTTCAATGAAATGTATCCGAATCTACCGCCAATGAACCTCAAGAAATATATACCAATTCAGAAATTTCAAATCGTTTGGATCAATTTTAAAAGCACCAAGAAATTTACCTCGGCCCGTAAGTTCCCAAGACAACCAAATTATGTCGTAGCATATTTTCACGCATTTCCCAAGTCATCGACAAGAAGTGCTGAAGAAGATTTGGGTATAAAATATTCATCTGTTCAAAAAATCTTGCAAAGACATAACATGCATGATTACAAATTCACCAAAATTCAAGCAATGAAGTCTCAAGACCCTCAACAGAAAGCTGAATTTTGTGGAGATGATGTTGCTACGTACTCAAGAAGATCCATTTTGTTTGAATAAAATAATTAAGACTGACGAATCGAAATTTTCAATAGAATGGATTTTCAGCAGAAAAGATTGTCATTTTTGGTGCCTTGAAAATCCTCACAAAAGAAGCCGGATTCCAAGAAACATTTAGTTATAATGTTTGCTGCATGTTAATGGACAACAAATTGAGGTACGTGACATACGATGAGTCATCAACATCCAGAGGCTACCGGAATATTTTATAAAATATTGTGGAGAACTTCGTCGATAATCTGCCACTCGAAGAATATCAGAAACTGTTGGTACCAACTAGACGGGGCTCCTTCACATTGTTCAAGAGGAGTGAGCGCGGAACTGGAAAGAATTTTTGACGATCGGTGGATAAGGCGCTTGGGACCGTGGATTTGGCCAGCGAGATCACCCGATCTTAATCCATTAGATTTTTATTTTTGGGGAATGTTTAAAGAAAAAGTTTACTAAACACCCTTGCGTTCGAGAGACGAATTGTTACAGAGGATTACCCAAACATTTTAACATAAAGTGAACAAGGAAAATTCTTCAATAATTAAAAAAATTATCAAACAACTTTCCAAGGGAGCTGGTAATACGTATTCCACAAAGCAAAATCTGCATTCACAATCCAACGGTGAATTATAGAAATTGTCAAGTCACCCCCGAGGATTACCCAAACATTTTAACATAAAGTGAACAAGGAAAATTCTTCAATAATTTAAAAAATTATCAAACAACTTTCCAAGGGAGCTGGTTATACGTATTCCACAAAGCAAAATCTGCATTCACAATCCAACGGTGAATCATAGAAATTGTCAAGTCACCCCGACTCAAAATCTGCATACAGCTGTTTCGATCTTATTAGATCTCATCAGTGCAGCTTATTTGACAATTAGAAATTTGTTAATTCACTCCGACTCAAATGAGCTGCACTGATGAGATCTAATAAGATCGAAACAGCTGTATGCAGATTTTGAGTCGGGGTGACTTGACAAATTCTATAATTCACCGTTGGATCGTGAATGCAGATTTTGCTTTGTGGAATACGTATAACCAGCTCCCTTGGAAAGTTGTTTGATAGTTTTTTGAATTATTAAATCATTTTCCTTGTTCACTTTATGTAATGTAGGAAATTGACCATGGTCAACAAGTATGTTTTTCATGATTTCAAACATTTTAAGCTTTGGATCCGAATGAAATCAGATCTGCCACGACAAAATCAGTCAACACCCGCATTTTGAAGTGCTTGGAAGTGAACGGCCAGCGATTCGAACATATTTTGAAATATTCCACATAATTGTTTTTATGATTATTCGTATCAATATTTCCACTATCAAGTTACTTGATATTTTTTTAAAGTTGATCCAAACGTATTGAAATTGTTCTGAATTCCTATGAATTTCTTGAGGTTTATTGACGGTAGATTCGGATACATTTCATTGAACTTTCTTCATTTCCTGCTAATTATTTTACCAAACTGTCCAAAAATAATAAACAAATTCATAAGAACTTCGTTTGAATAGTTTTGCTCCTTCGTTTCTGAAGTGACGAAAATGTCGATATTGTTAGTAGATTGTAACAACGTTACTGTCAAATAGTAATCATGACATGCTTAGCAAATACGGAATGGGAATACCACGTTCAAGGAACATTTTCACAAATAAAAGCTCATAAGTCCAAAACTTGACTAGTTTGGTATAGGTATTATATACATAGATAAAAAAAAAATTCTAGCAGCTTTCCGAATTTTCAATAATATACATTTGAAATATTCAACTTTCAGTCACTTTTTCGAGCAAACGAAGTAATTGTATTTTTTACCACCCTGTATCGAAGAAACGGAGATTAGCCTGAAGTGTAGCCAGCCCCCAAGTATCACCAAACTCTAACCGAAATGTCGATCATAGTATATCTTAACTCAAAGATTGAGTTTTTAGAGGTCTCGATTTCCGAAGAAAAAAATGAAAATAGCTTTTATTTCGAAAACGATAACAGATAGGTATAGGGATACATTACGAAAAGTTGCTGGGATATTGTTAGAGATTCTAAACATAATATTATATACAGGCTGTTCCATTTGAAAAATAAAAGTTGCTGCTACTTTCTAATACCGCAACAACGCATTACCAAAAATATTTTAGTTGGGTAGTTGAATTTTCAAAGTGATCCGTTGTATGTATGGTTCACCAGAAACGTCTAATGTGCCATCCACCATGAATCACCCTTTGTGTATGTATGTATGCATGTATATATATATATATATATATATATATATATATATATATATATATATGTGTATATATATATATATACATATATATATATAATATATATACATATATATATATATATATATATATATATATATTGTATTATATATATATATATATGTGTATATATATATATATATATATACATATATAATATATATATATATATATATATATATATATTTTATATATATATATATATATATATATATGTGTATATATATATATATATACATATATATATATATATATATATATATATACAAGGTGGCCCACCACAGTCGCCTCGACGTTTCTATGAGAAATGAAGAGAGTGGGAAAAAAACGTTTTTATATTCTACTTATCGGTAATTTCTTTATCTTAAAAGTGGAACATCCTGTATTGTAATTGAAACGCATTTTTGAAATCTTTTTATTAAGAAACACGTAGATTCGCTAAAAGCACGATTTTACATTTTTGCAAATACGGTGTATCTCAAACAAAATGCCGGCACAAGTATAAACTCAAATTAATTGCCATTTCTAAACTTTTGAAACATTCTTGAAAATGAAGGATCACCTTTCTTAGTTATTGAGACGAAATATGTTAAATTGCCCTGTTTGTTAGCGAACGTATTAAACTTTATCGTGAAATCCCAAAATAATATTATTATTGGGACAATGAAAATTATATTTCAATATTACCAAAGTTACGATTTCTTATACCTATCCTACTATTTTTTTCAATAATAGTAGATGACGTTAGTTATTGTTTTGAAAGAACAAATATTTGACAGGTAAAGTACTTATAATTATTATTTTCTTGAAAGATTGTTACATTTTTACTAGTTAAAATGAGAATTTACCCTCGGCAAGAACGAATTGATATGGTTTTGATCAACGGATGTGGATGCAGCTAGATGGTTCACCTGGGCACTTTGATAGACGTGCTAGAAGCGATATAGATCGGCAATATCCAAATAGATGGAAAGGACGAGGACATCCACACAACTGGTCTTCCAGGTCTGCGGAACTAATAAGTCCCGACTTTTTTATGGGGATATATCAAAACACCTCAGGATATGACAGTACGAATAAAAAAAGCTTTTCGTTCCATACCGCAAAACATGTTATAACAGTTCAGCACTAATTTCAAAAGAAGTTAATTTATGCGTCGAGAATAATGGGAACCTCTTTGAGCATTTGTTGAAATAATAATTCTTTTACCATTAACCTTTGTTATTTTTTCAATAAAATGAGTTCAAAAATGTTTTCAGCTTTTCATTACAATACAGGATGTTCCACTTTTAAGATGAAGAAATTACTCATAAGTAGAATATAAAAACGCCTTTTGCGTAAAAATCATGAGAGATAGGTATAATAATAATAATAATTCTTTATTAATCCCTTCGACATTACAAAATCAGAATGTATAGGACAGGTCAAATGAGAATAGGCCAACACAATTTATGCAAAATGGCCATCTGCAAAGTATTCCGCTATACTATAATAAGATTTTTCAATCAATATGTGTTTAATGGTTTTTTTGAATTTTGGCTCATTAAATCTCTTGATTTCATCTGGTAAATTATTGAAAAATTTTATGCCCTTATAAGATGGGGAGAGTTCAAATTTCGTTGTCCTATGTTGAGGTAGACACAATGTTTCAAAGTTTCTCGTACAATAATTGTGATAGTTGGACAATCCATTAACACTTCCAATGTTACGTTTCATAAACAACAGACATTTGTATATATAAATACAAGGGACCGTCAAAATGTGATGTTTGATGAAGAGCGGTCTACAGGAGGAAAGTGGGCTGATATTGAAGATCAGACGCATTATCCTTTTTTGTGCTAAAAATATCCTATCTACGTCAACTGAAGCCCCCCATAACAAGATGTTGAATTGCAGATGGCTGTATACCAAACTGTAATACACATCTAAAATTGTCTTGGATGGCAAACACATTTTTAATTTATTTATAGCATAATAGGATGCATTCAACTTTTCACTCAATACGTTAATGTGTTCACACCATCTCAAAGTACTATCGAGATGAATACCCAAAAACTTAACTTTTTCCGAAGAAGAAATTTTCACATCTCCCAACTGGAGGGTCAATGGAACGGTGTCCCTGATTCCGAAAGAAATAATCTTAGTTTTTTCCACATTGACAATGAGCGCATTAGCACTACACCAGTCCATGAAGCTCCTTATCAGTATGCTGCAGCAAGAAAGGAGTTCATTAATATTTCTAGATGCTACGGCGATAGATGTATCATCGGCAAATAGAATCAGTTTCATTAATTCATAAGAATTTAGATGTTCAGGTAAATCATTAACGAACAATATGAACAGAAGAGGCCCTAATACAGATCCTTGAGGGACACCAATATCGATACTAAATTTGCTCGAATATGAGTCACCCACTCTGACGACCATTGATCTTTCCACCAGGAAGCTATGTAACCACTCTAAAAAGATTCCTCTGAATCCCAAATTATATAACTTATTCATTATAAATGGTATAGACAAACAATCAAATGCACGCGATAGGTCGAAAAACAGACCAGCGACACATAGACCATCATCCAACCACTTATAAGTACTTTCAACAAATGAAACAGCAGCTGTCTCAGTTGAGCATCCGGCTCTGAATCCATGTTGAGAACTTGTGATAATATTAAACTTATCTAAATAATCTACCATACGCTTCAATACCAATTTTTCAATAACTTTGGAAATAGAACTAAGGATTGAGATTGGTCTGTAGTTGACTATTTCATTTACATCATTACGTTTATATACAGGAATAACGTTGCCCATCTTGAGTGAAAATGGAAAAATGCCAGTTGATATTGATTGATTTATCAGGTGAGCAAGATGACCTGCAACATACCCCGCAGAGACTTTCAATATTCTTGAAGATATACAGTCAGTACCAGTGCTTTTTTTGTTTTTTAACGAATTTATAACATTTAGGACTTCTTCCACAGTAACTGGATAGAAGTAAAAGGTATGCGACACCAATTTAGATGTTGTGCAAATGAGAGATATAGTATTTCCATAGTGTTGCTGAAGGCTTACAGTTGTTATCTCCGAAAAGTATTCAGCGAAGGCTGCAGCTATTTTAGGAGACTCAGAACAGAAACTTCCATGCAAATTAAAAGACATGACATTTTGTCTCACATTTTTCCTACCAGTTTCCTTGTTTACAATACTCCAGACACTCATATTTCTGTTGACTGAATTTTCAATTATATTTGCATAAAAGTTAGATTTCGTTACTTTTAGTAGATTATTATAATATTTCTTGAATTTTCTATACATCTCAAAAGACTGTTCAGATTTCAATCTAGAATGCAACCAATGTAAATTCTTCAAATGAAGACTTGCCTGCTTAACTTCTGGTGTTATCCAGTTTTTACTCTGGGAGACTATGCGCCTGGCAGGAAAGTTTTCGTGAATCAAAACAGTAATAGTATCCAAGAATGCTTGAAAACATGAATCAACATCACTGCTCTGGTAAATCTCATCGAAGCAAACTATAGAGAGATTTGTCACATAATTCGTAATTCTATTTTCAGAAAAGGATCTGAAATATTTTTTATTCGTCAGTTGGATGTTAGAACGATCCACTGGAATTTCGAAGTCCACTGATAAAACTTTATGATCACTGAGGTTAGCTTCTATCACCCTTGATTTACAATATTCCAGGGCAATATTACTTAAAATGTAATCAACTTTTGAGGATGATGTTCTACCGGAAATATTGGTGAATATTCTTGTCGCATCTTGAGATGTTACATGCAAACCGAAGCTAATAAGTACATCAGAAAGTAGTTTCCTCATATTACAATCAGGTTTAAGAAAGTCAACATTTATGTCACCACATACAAATAAGTTGTCTACTAACCTACTACAGAATTGCAAAACAGCAGTTAATTTTTCGAGAAATTTATCAAAATTTCCTGATGGGGGCCTATAAATACTGATGATCCCTATTTTTACACTGCGACACAGCACTTTCGCACCACAAACTTCAAAATTCAATTCCTCCGAATATCTGGAAACCTGCAAATTTTTCACTTGGATGTCGCATTTCACAAATAACACTGTACCACCGTGTTTCCTGTTGGGACGACAAAAGAAATCAGCCTGCCGATATCCTGGAAGCACCATCAGCCCAATGTTTTCATAGCTGCACCAATGTTCAGCGACACTTATGATGTCCGCAGATTCCTCTGACAGGAACACCTCAAGATTGTTTAGTTTGTTGGTAATACACTGAATGTTTATTTGCATAATTTTCAACTGAACTTTTTGGGAAACTTTGGTAGATTGAAATTCGTTTATACTTGCGTCAGATGTGGACCTCGCCGTTGAAAAAAATGATGGACGCTCACATTTTTTGGCCAGCAAGATGCATCCAATGCTTTATCAAATTCGCTTTTAGGTATCAATACCTTGAAAGATGCGTAACTCTCCGGGTATTTTGATTTTAGAGCTTCGCATTTCACATCGGTGAAGTTGGATTTCAGAAAGGCCAGAAGTTCATCAGGGGTAGTCTCCGGCTTCAAGTTTGTTACATGAAGGGGTTTAAATTTTTCAACCCCTTCGATGGAAGATTTTCCTGAAAAGTTCCCAACCACCAAGGCCCGTTGAGAAGACTTTTTGTTCTTTTTATGTGTCACAGTCTGCCAATTCGTGTTCAATAAGGGTTCATTCACCTTTTGATGAAGTTTGGTGGTATCCTCCTTATTACTAATTGGGTTTTTAATTGTCTTGAGAGCATTATTTACGTCTGATGAAGTGATAATCGGTTTTGTGACTTTAGGTTTACTAGAAATTTCCTTCTTGCGATCAATTGCAACCACATTTTTGTGTTCACTGGCATTCCCATTCCCATACGTAGGAGTAGCCGCGTTGATCCTGCTGTGTTGTTAATATTATCTGTTGTTATTGTATCCTCTCGTATGTGTACTTTTTTTTCAATTCAGATAACTCACCTTCTAAATACGTGATTTTATCTTTTAATAAGGACGAATTTTCAATCAGAATCGAGTTTTTGGATTCTAATTCTTCTACGAGTTTCAGAAGAAGATCCTGGTAGGTAGGCTCACCTGAGATCGGCAGATTTTCAGAGCCTGATTCACTTGTTACACTCGAGGTGTTGTTTTGACTCGAGAATGGAGTCATCGAATTTTCTTCACAGCATATTCTCAACCTCGAACCACATCTTGGATGATATACACTGGGGCAAGTGTTACATTTAAAACCAACTTTTATTAATGATTGTTTGCAAGAACCGCACTTAAGCGATTCAATTTGAAGAGCATCGCTCGCACCAACCTTCTTGTTCGCGGACATAATGTCGAATATATATATATATATATAATATATATATATAGGGAACCCTAATATAGTTTTATAGGGAATCTCATTCTGCGTCAAAATATGCCATTAAATACAGGTTGTTTGATGCAATTTTTTTCACCACTCTGTACCATATTGAAATAATAGTTATTTATGTACCAAGTGCGTTATATAGATCCTTACGCCCGGAGGGAAACATTCGGCCCGAGGGCCTCCGGCGCACGTGGTGTATACAAGATTTTATTTTTCACGAAAAAATTATTAGGTATATTATGATGAAAAAGCGATTTAAAAATCGTTTCATTGCTCCTATCCATTTTCCTTCTCATAGTAGGCATGTCATTTGTTGATATTTTGGAGTTTGTGATTATTTTTGTCATCAAATTTAGTGAATGTCATTCCTGCTTTCTTTATGTAGTCTTATAGAAATAATGGAAATGAAAATGAATTGACCCAAGAATATCATACAAAATGCAGCCAAAGCTGCGAATAATTCATTGCCGGAGAAATCCAGAGTCTTATACGGCAAGGATTATGAAGTATTTAATTAATGAAATTTGCTTCATTTCTCCTAATACAATAAGCGAGCGTTTTTAATCCATTATGCCCGCAAATGCGGGCATAATGGCCCAGGGCATAATGAGTGTGTTTATAGCAACCGTATCCAAGGTGAAATATACGTATAATGTACAAGTGAAAAATGAAACTTTTATATGGTAGTTAACTTTAACCTTTGAGCTAAGCAGTAAATTGAGCTACAAGCAACTCATTACATGTAACAGGGTGTAAAAAATTTTTAAATTATGGTCCGTATTTTTTAATTTCTCGGAATTTCTCTTCAACGGTTAGTTTTAGGTGTAGGAAATATGACAGTAACTAGGTCTATAGTATCTATAAATATAAAAATATAGGCTGTTCCATGAGAAAAAATATAACTTTGAAAAATGTATCTTTTTTTGGATCAACCTGTATAGTTCAAAATAATTTTGGAATAATATGCTCCTCATGGACCCACATATGACTGTGCACATTTCCCACTCTCTCCATTTATCATAGAAACACCGAGCCGAATGTGGCCACCCTGTATATATATATATATATATATATATATATATATATATATATATATATATATATATATATATATATATATATATATATATATATATATATATATGAATCACGAAACCGTTGAATACTTCGATTTGAATTTTCAATAACTTCATAATGGTAAACTATAATATAGTGGACATATCATAAATTCAATATTCAGCTTTAAGATTCGAAATAGTGTACCAGCTTGTATGTAATGTGCTTTTCTAAAGGTTCCACTGTTCAACTTGCATGTAATAATCAAACTATAAAAACATATGATTATTGAACTGAAACTTCTTTGCGCGCATGAGGGTAAAATTCTTACGGATGAAACGGATATAAAACGTTTTTGTCCAAGAAGAGAGAGAGAGAGAGAGAGCGATCGAGCCCGAATGAGAGAGAGTGAGAAAGGGCGAATGCACCATGAAGCACAAAGCTACGGAGCGAGAGGAGGGAGAGAGCGAAAGAGAAAGGGAGATCGTGTTACTGTGCGCTTAAGACAGTGACCGCAGTGGACTGTCTCGCGTTCTTCTCGTACTCAACGATCAAGCGACGAAATTTTCATCTCAGACACGACGATCGCGTTCGTATCGACGCGAGAACGACGATCGAGATTCCGCGACACTGGTTTAGCTTTCGCAATTCAAGTGGGTGCGGTTCGCCGCGATGAGGCGGCGAACCCGTCTGATGGCCTTCCAACAATCAACTTGTATTAATTTTGGACACTTACTATTTTAATTACAATCAAATTCTTTAAATTCCTAACATATCTTCCTTTTTCCCTCCCTCGAAGTCTCGGAAATCTAAAGCTTAGATAAGTATACGTAAAAATTAGTTTGCTAAAGAAGTTCAACTTCTGACATGTGTACTTTTCACGCACGCCCTTTTTTTTGTATTATATGAACAACTCACGTTGAAATCTATTGAAATTCCAGTTTTCAGCTAAACATGGTAAATGTAATATTCATTGTTTAATGATATATTTTAGTTTGTTGGTAATCCATACATTTCATATGGATGTATTTTTTCCATATTGTTGATAGTGTTGTTATTTCACAGGAATGTATTTAGGCGAACTTGTTCGCCTAGTTCTAGAAAAATTCACCAAAGAAGGGCTTTTATTCAAAGGAGTAGGCTCCGACCTTCTATTTACTCGAGATAGATTTCCCAGTAAATATGTATCTGAAATTGAGTCCGACAGATTTGGAACGTATACGAATTGTTTAGAAATTTTGGAAGAACTTGGACTCAAACAAGCTACCGAACAAGACTATATCAATGTCAGGTAACGATCTAAATGAAAAACTCCAATATAGGTAATTTCAAATGATTCTAGTTAACTAAATACATAAATAAATGAAAATATATAGGTATATATTATATATATATATATATATATATATATATATATATATATATATATATATATATATATATATATATATATATATATATATATATATATATATATATATATATATATATAATATATATATATATATATATATATATATATATATATATATATATATATATATATATATATATATATATATATATATATATATATATATATATATATATATATATATATAAATATATATATATATATATATATATACTTATATATATATATATATATATATATATATATATATATATATATATATATATATATATATATATATATATATATATATATATATATATATATATATATATATATATATATATATATATATATATATATATATATATATATATATATATATATATATATATATATATATATATATATATATATATATATATATATATATATATATAAATATATATATATATTATATATATATATATATATATATATATATATATATATATATATATATATATATAACTCGCGGATGGCATTAATCGCCTCCGTGGCAAAGTTTGACCAAATCTCCCAAACCGGAGAGTTCAAACAATAAGCCAAAAATGTGTGATTGTCTTCCGTAGCAGGGGATTTCGTTTGTTGTGCTATTTTCATCTCCAAGTTTTCAATCCAATGCTTGGCTACGCCGTTCTGATGAGGACCAAAGAGTCCGAAACACGTGTCAACGGCTGCTTCCATATAAGCGGGCTATACCGATAATTCTGCTCTACTTGTTTAATATTTTCCCGCGACCAATTTCTTAGTTGTTGTATATATATATATATATATATATATATATATATATATATATATATATATATATATATATATATATATATATATATATATATATATATATATTATATATACATATAGATATATATATATATATATATATATATATATATATATCTATATATAATATAATAATAATAACACGCCAGAGTGGCAATGGAGGTAGATTGGCTTCAGTTCAATCAGATAACATCAACATGACCTTGATAAAAGTTTCATGGTTTTCGAGATATTGCCACCTTTATGTTTTTTTTAAATATCTACATTTTGTCCCATTTTTCGCCTGTTTTGGCTATAAATAACTTTTAGCTTATGGTTTTTTTTCCTGGGCTATCATTAATAGTTGGTTGAGACAATGGACTGATCGTTTCATTAAAAACTAGCACGCTATGCTGTTGTTTCATTTTATTTCATTGCGAAAACAATAACTGACCAAATAAAAAAAAAATACTCAATAAAAGGTGCAGGCCATTTTTGTCGGCAAATCACTAATGAATAAAAAGACGGAAACACATTATTCACTATCTCGCTCTCTTATTCATTGTTGGATCGGTTTCCGCACGGCACCACAGAGGTTACACGCACAATAAAATTTGCTTATTGCGTTTAGTGCTACACACGAGTTACGGGCTCCAAAAACATTACATTTTATACTGTCGTTAGGTTTAGATACTGCTTCCAAAGAAATTACTAAAACTTTGCGAATATCAGTGACTAAACCAATAGTCCAGTCACCAGCGGTAAAAATCTGTAAAACCGTGGAATTTTGAGAATCAACACCGATTTTGATGAAAATTTGGATTTAAGCTCTACTTACCCTCTACTTCAAAATCTATACTCTGCCGAAATGTGCTTTTTATTTTTTAGGGATGTAAACTACCCCTTAGCGCAGAAAACTAAAAAATCGTAGATTTTAGCATGTATTTAGTTCAAATTAAATTTAAATGAATTATGTATAGATCTATTTATTTATTCGAACAAGTATATGACCAATCAGACAGTTACAACCCCTTTAAACCATCCCCTGATGGTAGTAATTTCTAAAACTAATTTTAAAGGTATTTATAACTTGAAATAATTGAAAATTGCATGATATTGAAATATTATACTCTATTTAAATGAAATTATCATTTGCCGAGACGCTTCACCCCTTATAAATCTTTTCCTGAGAATATAAATAATTGAAAAATAATCTCAATGATTTTTTCAGAATAAGAAATGATTCAAAAGTGCATTAATGTTGAATCGGGAATATTTCATCAGTGATATAACTCTTGTCGTTTTTTAAACGCATCCCTCATGAAAGCCACCCCTTGTTACCAAAAATATGAAAATTGCGGTTTTTTTGCAGTTATAATGAGAGAAAATGATAAAAATTTATTTGTACTGAATTTAGTTTTTCGTTTCCCCGTCGCTCTCGGTGTCCACGTCTTCCTCTTGGTCTAAAACTTGTGTCCTGCTTAGACAAGTGTCTTCACTGCAGGTTCTGCACATTGCATTGCAAAAAGGCCTAGTCGTCGGTAACCGTACGCTAAACTGCATGCCTTTTTGCAATTACAAAAAACATTTGCAAAAGCTCCTCAGGTGACGGTTCATTTTGGTTTTTGATTGGATGTAAAATTCCGTCAATTTTAATCCAACCCCAATAAAAAAAAATGATATTTTTATTACCCAGCCATATTATTACCCAGCACCAACTGTTGGGACAAGAGATGACAATCTAACAGCCTTTTTTATAGTTAAATTGATAGATGAGTTATATCTGATGTGTTCGAGGTATTCAGGCAAGTTTGTAACACGTTTCAATGTGTTTAAGGTATAGTGTCTTTAGTGAGTCCAAACAACATTTCGGTATAGTATCTACCGGCTTGTAAAATATCTTCAAGCGTTGAGAAACTATAATAAATCTTCGCCTTATATCTTACGTCGGAACGTTTGCCTGAAATGTCGATAATTTTTTTTTACCTTTATTGAAGAAGGCAGAAGTTGAGTCACATCCAGTGAAGCTGTGAGAAAATAGTATCAAATCTGCACTGTTTGAATATTCAATTTCTAAACTTTTAGAAGAATATGCCATTGAAGCGAGAGTTTGCTCTGAAATCAAAAATTTAGAAAGTTGGTTTTTCGACGATTACTCCCTCATTTTTTAAGCTATAATATTTTCAAAAATAGCATTCTGTAGGGCTTGGATGAGCCACAATTAATACGCGAATGAAAACTTTGAGCCAACATATCTCGTTCAATTTTCATGATACAAAGATCAAAAAAATATCAGAATTTTTAGTAAGCAAAACCCCACAATAAACCTCAGGAACAGTTTTTCATATCGTGAATATTTTTCGGTTTATTTGAGAAAAATGCATCTTTTTCAAAATTACGAAAATGCAATTTTCAATTCAATCAACAATTTTTTATAAATTAAGCATACTAATTTTGTCAAATCACATGGATCATATTGATAATACTTAAGTTAAGATAATTGAAAGTGGGTTACGATTAATTTCATTTAGGGTGGTCATGACGAGGGGTTAAGTGTTAAATTTTAGAAAAATTAAAAAAAGTGACTTTATTTTTGCTATAAGTCAGTCAATTCTTTTACAAAAGACTTTTGTTCAAGAACTAATTTTGAAGATTTTTTCTTGTACTTTAAAAAAGGACTCTTGAGTTTTACCCAAAAATTGCACTCTTTTCAAATTATTTAAGGTTTAAAGTAATCAATTTTGGGTTTCCCGAAAAATAACCATTCTTAAACGATTAATAACTCAGATTTTGTTGGGTTTACAGAGGTCATTACAAAATGAATATCTTTTTTCTATTAATAACTACATTTTTGTTTCAGATGATTTTTCCGATAAAGTGAAATTTTTTTGAATAATTCGTAAGAAACTGTTCAACATGCGTTTTTTTCAATGAAAATTGCACAGCTTCAATCGTTAATAACTCGAAAATGATCAACTTTGAAAAAAAACTTTATAGAACAAAGGTTTCTCAGAATGAGTCAGTTTATCAATTTCTGATGTTATTTTGATTAAAATCTATTTCATCCGTTAGAAGGGGTAGCTTTCACCCCTTAGGCAAAAGCACACTTCGGCACATTATAGATTTTGAAGAAGGTTATAAAAACTACCTAAATCCCAATTTTCAAGAAAATCGACCTTGATTCTCAAAATTCCACGGGAAAACGGCTGGTGACTGGACTACAATGACAACGGTAGAACCAGAGAGATGTTTTTCTAAGTTGAAACTTATCAAATCTTTTCTAAGAAATACTATGTGTGAAGATCCTCTTAGTGCTTTGGCCATGTTATCAACTGAAAGTGCTATGGTTCAAATAATTCCTGATTTTAATGAAATGGTGATAGAGAAGTTCATAGTGGACAAAGAAAGAATAATGTATTTTAGCTTCAAAAGATAAGTAGGTGAGTAGAAAGGTAGAAAATTATTGATATAGATAAATTGATAGTTCCCTTAAAGATGCTCTAATGGCTTATAGTCCATTGAAAAGTTACATTGGACCTTGCGTTTTTTTAGGACGCAATTTTATTGTTGGGATGTGTGAGGGGGGTCACTAGGAGCTTAACTCCAAGTTTGTGGGGTTGCAACCCTTGTCCCGCGGCCGCCATTTTAGAAAAAGGAATGCAAACACCCTTTTCGCTATATCTCCCGAAATATGCATCCCACAAAAATGTTGTCGAGACATAATTTGTAGCAAATCGCTTTGTCTACAATTTTGTCTATTTAACATTTTTTAATAAAATGACAAATGAAAAAGTTATCAACAAAAATATGAGAAAATTTCCCAACAAATTTTCTTTTGTGTTATATAACTGCTTCATTTTTCATTTCACGACCAAATGATTTCAGACCAATCTTAAGGGCCCTGTAAACGATCAAACTTGTTTGTCAAATTTTAGGTGTTTGTCAAATTATTTGATAGTCTATGGCTTTGTTTGATGCGTTTGTCAAACAATTCACGTGTTTGAAGTGTTTGATGAAAAATTGGATTGACGGCATTTTTGACAACTAAATTCGAAACCGTACTGCTCATTTTTCATGGAACGCGTCACGTCACGCCAACGAGAAAACCGTAACTAAGGAAGAATTTGACAAATTTGTTTGATATTTGGTTTGATCGTTTATGCCATTGCTTGAAGCACACGTGAAGTTTGTCAAACAAGTTTCTCAAACAAATTTGATCGTTTACAGGGCGCTTAACATTTATATATGATCAACTACCTAAAAATTACCTTTTTTTCTTACTATACAACTTTAAATATTCTTGTTTTTTACAATAATTTCTAACGCGACTGTACATTCACAAAGTCGTGGGAACGCTTGCGTCGCATAAAAAAGCATCAATCAACCGAGATTAAGTTTGATAAGAGCACCGTACCATCAATATCCCAAGAAAAATTTATTGGTAATGTGAAGAACAAAGCAAACTTCATAGACCTTCTGAAAACTGAACATTTAGAGGTGGGCTTTTGTGTTGACCAAGCTGAATCAGATGCACATACAGCAATCTTCTATTCTGCGCTTGCTGCGTATTAATCCTATGATACCGTGAATATCGTAGCAGAGGACATTGACATTCTTGTCTTGCTCATGGCATTAGGAAGAAAATAGTCCAACGTTTTGTTTTTAAAACCTTCAAAAGGACGGACATCTGACTAGTTATACAGCCCTTCAAGTTTTATATATGGTGACGTTATGGCTGAGCATTTGCTGTTTCTCTACGCTCTCTCAGGATCTGACACAATATCAGCAGCTTATAACATGGGTGAACTGAAATTCATTAAAATTATGGAGAAACATCCTGAGTTAGATAGCGGTACAGCGTTATTCCTCAGTGGGAAAGTGGATCCAATTTGCTCACTCTCGTTGGCGAACGTTTTTTCGTTGCTTTATACGGCGGTAATAAAGATGATTCACTGGATAGCATGCGATACAAACGCTTCGCCGAAAAAGTAACCAAGAACACATTTAGTTTGTCATCGCTTCGTCCAACACAAGATGGAGCCTGTTTCCACAGTCTCCGAGTTTGCCACCAGGTGCAGTCGTGGCTCGGAAAACACTGCAATCCTGAAGATTGGGGCTGGAAAAAGCATGGAAACATTTGGATACCATTCCAAACTTTGAAGCTTCCAACGCCCCCCTGATGATTTTCTGCAGATGCAAAGGGAATTGTGGAAGAATGTGTGGTTGCTGAAAAGCAGGTCTGAACTGCTCTGCAGGGTGCCTCAATTGTTCTGGAGAAACATGTAGCAACATCATGGAGTTATCGAAATTAATGGAGGAAAATGAATTCGAAGATGAATTACCAACAATGACTCCGATTTTAACTGTCATTCCCCAAACTTTCACTTTAGAAGCTGAATTAGATCCTGAATAGCAGCTTGGACCAGTAGAATAGAATAGCTGTAAATAATAGTTGAAATATATAATTATCACCAAAACTATCTCACCTGAGAAAAATATTAAAAACGATGTATGAACTGCTACGATAGTCTCGGTATCATAGGATCGGGACGCCGCAAGCACAGAATAGACGATGACTGTATATGCATCTGATTCAGCTTGGTCAACTCAAAAACCCACCTCTAAAAGTTCAGTTTTCAGAAGGTCTATGAAGTTTGCTTTGTTCTTCTCATTACCAATAAATTTTTCTTTGGATGTTGCTGGTACGGTGCTCTTATCAAACTTAATCTCGGTTGATTGATGCATTTTTGTGCGACGCAAGCGTTCCCACGACTGTGTAAATGTACAGTCGCGTTAGAAATTATTGTAAAAAACAAGAATATTTTAAGTTGTATAGTAACAAAAAAACGTAATTTTTAGGTAGTTGATCATATATAAATGTTAGGACAAATATTAAAAAAGATTTATTAAAATAAAAGAGTAAGGCAGACGTTTCATAGTTACCGGATTATTGCGAGTAGTAAGAACCTAGTCGACTTTGGAGCGCTCTGGAACACCCATAAATTCCTCAAATCCAAAAAAATCATAGGTGAAAATTTTGGTTGAAAAATGCTCTATAAGATTGGTCTCAGGTCATTTGGCCGTGAAATGAAAAATGAAGCAGTTATATAACAGAAAAGAAAATTTGTTTGGAAATTTTCTCATATTTTTGTTAATAACTTTTTTATTTGTCATTTTATTGAAAAAAGTTAAATAGACAAAATCGTAGACAAAGCAATTTGCTACAAATTATGTCTTAACAAAATTTTTGTGGGATACATAGTTCGGGAGATATAGCGAAAAAGGTGTTTGCACCCCTTTTTCTAATATGGCGGCCGCGGGACAAGGGTTCCAACCCCACAAACTTGGAGTTAAGCTCCTAGTGACCCCCCTCACACACCCCAATAATAAAATTGCGTCCTCTAAAAAACGCAAGGTTAGCCCAAAAAAATGTAACATTTCAATGGACTATTAAGATTTAGCCTGAAACCAAAAACGGATTCATCCGGATGTTGGAAGTATCGATATTTCAAAATTTGAATTGAAACACAAATATGTAGCTATACCCCAATATTATTTTTGCGCCTCCCCTGAACACAAAATCACGAGTCGCCACTGTTGCAATGGCAAATCAACAAGGTGAACCTGCTGCTGTAATATATGTTGTGTGGTCTGTCAAAATAATAGAAGCCACTTCTATAAAATCTATGTTCTGCCTGTGATTAAGAAGAGGATTGTTCGGTGATACTCCGGGAATGACATTAATGTGATAGACGACGACATTCCTGGATAAGCCATAGTTAATAAAGTATGTTTAATTATGAACTCTGGTCTTTTATTATAATACTAAAATTTGAAGTACTTGAACAATTATATCAAATAAAACATGGTATCAGATATGGATAATCTTAAATAATAATATATTAATAGTGCTATTTAGTTATATACAATTAAATATACCACGTGTTCCGAACATCCAACTAGTGAAAAATGGATTTCAAATTGCCTCTTCCACTTGATTCCAATGCACCTGGAAAATGGCAGAAGTGGAAGCAGAAATTAAAAATATATCTTATAGCCACAAAAAATTCGAAATCATCCGATGAAGTAAAAATCGCCATCTTGTTGAGCGCTCTTGGAGATAATGGGCTTGATGTTTACAATACTTTAATGATGAACAACAAAAAACTTTCGATAATGTTCTCGCTGCTTTTGATGAGTACTTCCTGCCAATGAGAAATACTACAATGGAAACTTTCAAATTTAATAACATCACTCAGGGTTCAGGACAGAGTAAAGAGACTCTTTTAACAGAATTGAAGAAGCAAGCATCATTGTGTGAATTCACATGCACTAATGAGGAATGCAAAATTCGGTTCTCGAATGATAAGGGATCGATTGATTCTTGGGTTAAATGATAAGTGTTCAACAAAAACTTATACGAGAAAGAAGCATGACCATGGAGAATATGATTGATTATTGCAAATCAATTGTAGTTAGTAAGGAACATGAAAAGTTATTAAATAATCCTACTGAAGCAGAGATTAATTCAATCTATTCAAACAAATTATGTGCAAAATGTGGGTATAATCATAAGTATAAGGAATGTCCAGCAATGTTATAACAATGTTGTAACAAAACATGTGCAAGATGCCAACAAAATAACCATTTTGCTCGAATGTGTAAGAATTCATTAGGGAACAGAAACCCTCAATATGATACAATAAAGTCGAATAGAAACTGCAGATCTGCAAGGAAGAAAGTTGAAACCATGGTAGTTGAAAATACAACAGTAAACAAGGAATGTAATACTTTTCCTGTTCTGGGAGAAATCCGAACCGGAAACTCGAGACCACCATCTAAAGAATCACTTACTGAAATTGAAGTATTTGTCAATTATGTATCCCAGAAGCAATCAAAAACACATGGTTGGTATGAAGAAGTAGCAATGGGTGACAAACAAATTTCATTCAAATTGGATACAGGGGCAGAAACTAGTGTGCTACCTTTGTCTCATTTACAACAATCCGATAAATATAAGTTAAGCTCCACAGATGTAGTCATTATTTCCTATAGAAATGTCAAGTCAAAGCCAGTAGGTAAAATTAATTTTCTTTGCAAATTTAAAGAAAGATCAGGTATAATTCAGTTCATTGTTGTAAATTTTCAATCAGAACCAATATGAGGTTTGCATAAATGTGTTAAATTGAATCTATTCAAAGGCAGTATAACATCAGTAGTAGACGTGAGTAACTCAGGTCAGAGCCGGTTCAAATATTCAGATCACAGAAACTTCTGTCATTGAGCTGCGACTCAACTGCGAAGTGAACGGCTCACGGCTCGAGGACACGCTAAAGTAGTACTACGTTGTCATTTCCAATTTGAACTGTGTATCTGTGGTCGATTACTGCGGCAGAAACAAGCATATACATTACATATTCTCAGAAAAACCAGTGCATAAGTACTGATAAAAGAGATTCGTTTCGTCTTGTGAGATGCGTAAATCAAATAGATTATGCTTGCATTTGGATCGATTGTTTAGTATTTAAATGTGGGATTCCAAAGCTCATTTTTCTTATTTAACTTTACGTATTTTGACTTCAGACGAAAGTTTAATATTTGTATCGTACGCGAGCGCTCGATAGATAAATTAATAACTAACGAAATCATAGTGTAGACCAGCGGTAAGGTGCACCGCTTGTAAGCCGAGGATGTGGGTTCGAGTCCCACCTTGCTCTTGGGTGTTGTGTATGTCCTGAATTTAGTGGTTCTAATTATGAGATTAATTGCTGAGTAATGTACATTGTTTACAAGCCTATTGGCCGTTCGGAACCGGCGTTAAACTGTAGGTCCCTCGAGATAAAGAAAAAAGGAATCATAGTGTGATGCAATGATCCAATAACCCATGACTCATGATTCCCTCTAGTTCTACTAGAGTCACTCGCGACTCATGCGTCGAGAGCTTCAGTATGGGTATTACTTGAGCTGACCTGTGAGCCGGCTCGCGGCTCCAGTTCAAGTGCGTGAGTCGTGATCTGTCTGCAGCTCATGCTTATTTATTGAGTTATCCATGTCTAATCAGTACTATATATGAACCCTCAACAACTCTTAATAAATCTAAAGTTTGTGAAAAGTATAAAAATCTTTTTGAAGGTTTAGGGGAAATTCCTGGTAGTGTGAATATTGAATTAAAAAGTGATGCTATTCCTGTGATACAAAACAATAGGAAAGTACCACTATTATTAAGAGAAAGATTAAAATCAACATTAGATAGCTTGGAAAAGAAAGGTATTATAGTAAAAGTAGACTGTCCAAAAATTTGGGTTAATATCCTCATGATAGTAGAAAAATCTGATGGTTCTTTGAGACTATGTATTGACCCAAAACCTCTCAATAAATATATCTGTAGTGAACATTTTATCATCCCAAAATGTGAAGATATATTCACAAATTTATCTGGTAATAGCTTCTTCTCTGTTATAGACATGAAAGATGGGTTTTGGCAATTAAAATTAAATGATGATAGCTCTGATTACTGTACATTCAACACACCTTATAAATTCTTGAGAGTTCCTTTCGGGATATCCTATGCACCAGAAATATTTTTTAAAAATAATGTTTTGAAATATTTGGTGATATCAAGGCAATACACATTTATTTTGATGATATAATTATTGCAGCAAGAGATGAAAGTGAACATGACTCAATTATGTCAAAATTGTTTGAAAGGGCAAAAAAATATAATTGTTCAATTTCAATAAATTTCAGTATAAACAGAACAAATTGGTCTTTATGGGACATGAGATATCTAAAAATGGAATACAGCAACATGTGAAAAATATTGAGAGTATTCTGAAGCTGGAGACTCCCATGAATAAAAAATACTTATTAAAATTTTTAGGAATGTTCAAGTTTTTCTCAAAATTTATTCCAAATGTGTCTTTCTTAACACTAATATGAGAAACCTGACTAGGAATGATGTGTCTTTCGAATGGACAGATGCACATGAAATAGAATTGAACACTTTAAAACCAATAATTAATAATAAGCCTTATTTAGCTATTTTTGATAAAATAACAATTCAGTGTGATTAAACGACTAAAGCACTGAGTTGTGTGTTACTGCAAGAACATCCACATCCATTGCCTGTGTTATTTGCATCTCGTTCTTTAAGTGAAACAGAACAGAGATATGCACAAATTGAAAAAGAATTACTCGGAATTCTATATGCATGTGAAAAATTCCACTATTTTATTTATGGTAGAGAAATACTTATCCACGCAGATCACAAACCTTCAGTTTCAATAGTAACTAGAAGCTTAGATAAGGTAAGTGCACGTTTACAAATAATGCTTTTAAGGTTGCTCAAATATAACATTAATGTTGAATATTTAGTAGGCAGCCAAATATATGTTGCTGATGTGTTGTCCAGATTTGTAAAAAATGACCCTAAGGCTGATGATGACGATTTAAATTACCTTGTACATTCTATTTCGAATAATATTTCAGTATCTGATGAAAAGAAAGAAGTATTTAACAAGGCCATTGATAATGACCAAATCTTATCAATAGTAAAAACATTTTGTTCTACTTCTTGGCCTAGGACAAATAAAAATCTTGATCGCGAATTAAAATTGTACTATAATTTGAGAGAAAAAATTTACTTGTCTAATGATTTGCTATTTTTGAATGATAAAATAATTGGACCAACATGTTTGCAAAAGGAAATGTTGAATTTGATTCATCAAGCTCACTTTGGTATAGAAAAATGTAAATTAAGAGATGTATTGGCCTCGAATTACTACAGATTACAGATGTCCAAAAAGTAGTGTCCAATTGTGAAACTTGTCAATTGAATAGAACCAACAAAAATCTCCACGAAGTTGCAACTGTTTTTTTTATTCTAACTGGAAAGACGTCATGGAATGAAGGTGTGCGACAGGCAGTGAGAGAACGAGACATGGAAGAGGAAATGGCGCCCGATAGAATAGGAAATTTTCTCATATTTTTGTTAATAACTTTTTTATTTGTCATTTTATTGAAAAAAGTTAAATAGACAAAATCGTAGACAAAGCAATTTGCTACAAATTATGTCTTAACAAAATTTTTGTGGGATACATAGTTCGGGAGATATAGCGAAAAAGGTGTTTGCACCCCTTTTTCTAATATGGCGGCCGCGGGACAAGGGTTCCAACCCCACAAACTTGGAGTTAAGCTCCTAGTGACCCCCCTCACACACCCCAATAATAAAATTGCGTCCTCTAAAAAACGCAAGGTTAGCCCAAAAAAATGTAACATTTCAATGGACTATTAAGATTTAGCCTGAAACCAAAAACGGATTCATCCGGATGTTGGAAGTATCGATATTTCAAAATTTGAATTGAAACACAAATATGTAGCTATACCCCAATATTATTTTTGCGCCTCCCCTGAACACAAAATCACGAGTCGCCACTGTTGCAATGGCAAATCAACAAGGTGAACCTGCTGCTGTAATATATCGTCGATGCCGCGGTGAAACCTCCTATGTGACAAAAAATCCAAAACGTGATTTTGATATCATTAGAAACAAAAATTTACCATCTATGTGCTACTAGTAAGAATTCATGTGTTAAAAGAACAAAACACGGTTTAAATCGATCAAAAAGAATTTTGCTATGTGTAAGAGTTAACCGCACCGCTAAAGGTACCATACAAATCACCTATGTGACCATTCCAAGGCTCAGACGTTACATAGGTGGTTTCACAGTAGTTTATCTCTGTGGTTGAAGTTTTGTTTTTTCTGGGAAAAAGGTACTATTAAATTATTTACAAATCAGTTATTTGCTTCTCCTGTCAAATCATGTTTTTGTCACTTAGGAGGTTTCACCGCGGCAACGACGATATGTTGTGTGGTCTGTCAAAATAATAGAAGCCACTTCTATAAAATCTATGTTCTGCCTGTGATTAAGAAGAGGATTGTTCGGTGATACTCCGGGAATGACATTAATGTGATAGACGACGACATTCCTGGATAAGCCATAGTTAATAAAGTATGTTTAATTATGAACTCTGGTCTTTTATTATAATACTAAAATTTGAAGTACTTGAACAATTATATCAAATAAAACATGGTATCAGATATGGATAATCTTACATAATAATATATTAATAGTGCTATTTAGTTATATACAATTAAATATACCACGTGTTCCGAACATCCAACTAGTGAAAAATGGATTTCAAATTGCCTCTTCCACTTGATTCCAATGCACCTGGAAAATGGCAGAAGTGGAAGCAGAAATTAAAAATATATCTTATAGCCACAAAAAATTCGAAATCATCCGATGAAGTAAAAATCGCCATCTTGTTGAGCGCTCTTGGAGATAATGGGCTTGATGTTTACAATACTTTTAATGATGAACAACAAAAAACTTTCGATAATGTTCTCGCTGCTTTTGATGAGTACTTCCTGCCAATGAGAAATACTACAATGGAAACTTTCAAATTTAATAACATCACTCAGGGTTCAGGACAGAGTAAAGAGACTCTTTTAACAGAATTGAAGAAGCAAGCATCATTGTGTGAATTCACATGCACTAATGAGGAATGCAAAATTCGGTTCTCGAATGATAAGGGATCGATTGATTCTTGGGTTAAATGATAAGTGTTCAACAAAAACTTATACGAGAAAGAAGCATGACCATGGAGAATATGATTGATTATTGCAAATCAATTGTAGTTAGTAAGGAACATGAAAAGTTATTAAATAATCCTACTGAAGCAGAGATTAATTCAATCTATTCAAACAAATTATGTGCAAAATGTGGGTATAATCATAAGTATAAGGAATGTCCAGCAATGTTATAACAATGTTGTAACAAAACATGTGCAAGATGCCAACAAAATAACCATTTTGCTCGAATGTGTAAGAATTCATTAGGGAACAGAAACCCTCAATATGATACAATAAAGTCGAATAGAAACTGCAGATCTGCAAGGAAGAAAGTTGAAACCATGGTAGTTGAAAATACAACAGTAAACAAGGAATGTAATACTTTTCCTGTTCTGGGAGAAATCCGAACCGGAAACTCGAGACCACCATCTAAAGAATCACTTACTGAAATTGAAGTATTTGTCAATTATGTATCCCAGAAGCAATCAAAAACACATGGTTGGTATGAAGAAGTAGCAATGGGTGACAAACAAATTTCATTCAAATTGGATACAGGGGCAGAAACTAGTGTGCTACCTTTGTCTCATTTACAACAATCCGATAAATATAAGTTAAGCTCCACAGATGTAGTCATTATTTCCTATAGAAATGTCAAGTCAAAGCCAGTAGGTAAAATTAATTTTCTTTGCAAATTTAAAGAAAGATCAGGTATAATTCAGTTCATTGTTGTAAATTTTCAATCAGAACCAATATGAGGTTTGCATAAATGTGTTAAATTGAACCTATTCAAAAGGCTGTATAACATCAGTAGTAGACGTGTGTAACTCAGGTCAGAGCCGGTTCAAATATTCAGATCACAGAAACTTCTGTCATTGAGCTGCGACTCAACTGCGAAGTGAACGGCTCACGGCTCGAGGACACGCTAAAGTAGTACTACGTTGTCATTTCCAATTTGAACTGTGTATCTGTGGTCGATTACTGCGGCAGAAACAAGCATATACATTACATATTCTCAGAAAAACCAGTGCATAAGTACTGATAAAAGAGATTCGTTTCGTCTTGTGAGATGCGTAAATCAAATAGATTATGCTTGCATTTGGATCGATTGTTTAGTATTTAAATGTGGGATTCCAAAGCTCATTTTTCTTATTTAACTTTACGAATTTTGACTTCAGACGAAAGTTTAATATTTGTATCGTACGCGAGCGCTCGATAGATAAATTAATAACTAACGAAATCATAGTGTAGACCAGCGGTAAGGTGCACCGCTTGTAAGCCGAGGATGTGGATTCGAGTCCCACCTTGCTCTTGGGTGTTGTGTATGTCCTGAATTTAGTGGTTCTAATTATGAGATTAATTGCTGGGTAATGTACATTGTTTACAAGCCTATTGGCCGTTCGGAACCGGCGTTAAACTGTAGGTCCCTCGAGATAAAGAAAAAAGGAATCATAGTGTGATGCAATGATCCAATAACCCATGACTCATGATTCCCTCTAGTTCTACTAGAGTCACTCGCGACTCATGCGTCGAGAGCTTCAGTATGGGTATTACTTGAGCTGACCTGTGAGCCGGCTCGCGGCTCCAGTTCAAGTGCGTGAGTCGTGATCTGTCTGCAGCTCATGCTTATTTATTGAGTTATCCATGTCTAATCAGTACTATATATGAACCCTCAACAACTCTTAATAAATCTAAAGTTTGTGAAAAGTATAAAAATCTTTTTGAAGGTTTAGGGGAAATTCCTGGTAGTGTGAATATTGAATTAAAAAGTGATGCTATTCCTGTGATACAAAACAATAGGAAAGTACCACTATTATTAAGAGAAAGATTAAAATCAACATTAGATAGCTTGGAAAAGAAAGGTATTATAGTAAAAGTAGACTGTCCAAAAATTTGGGTTAATATCCTCATGATAGTAGAAAAATCTGATGGTTCTTTGAGACTATGTATTGACCCAAAACCTCTCAATAAATATATCTGTAGTGAACATTTTATCATCCCAAAATGTGAAGATATATTCACAAATTTATCTGGTAATAGCTTCTTCTCTGTTATAGACATGAAAGATGGGTTTTGGCAATTAAAATTAAATGATGATAGCTCTGATTACTGTACATTCAACACACCTTATAAATTCTTGAGAGTTCCTTTCGGGATATCCTATGCACCAGAAATATTTTTTAAAAATAATGTTTTGAAATATTTGGTGATATCAAGGCAATACACATTTATTTTGATGATATAATTATTGCAGCAAGAGATGAAAGTGAACATGACTCAATTATGTCAAAATTGTTTGAAAGGGCAAAAAAATATAATTGTTCAATTTCAATAAATTTCAGTATAAACAGAACAAATTGGTCTTTATGGGACATGAGATATCTAAAAATGGAATACAGCAACATGTGAAAAATATTGAGAGTATTCTGAAGCTGGAGACTCCCATGAATAAAAAATACTTATTAAAATTTTTAGGA
This sequence comes from Cynegetis impunctata, assembly GCA_030704885.1. Lineage (NCBI taxonomy): Eukaryota > Metazoa > Arthropoda > Insecta > Coleoptera > Coccinellidae > Cynegetis > Cynegetis impunctata. The sequence goes on along the minus strand of JARQZK010005304.1, from coordinate 17,309 downwards.
ATGTTCAAGTTTTTCTCAAAATTTATTCCAAATGTGTCTTTCTTAACACTAATATGAGAAACCTGACTAGGAATGATGTGTCTTTCGAATGGACAGATGCACATGAAATAGAATTGAACACTTTAAAACCAATAATTAATAATAAGCCTGTTTTAGCTATTTTTGATAAAATAACAATTCAGTGTGATTAATCTTCTAAAGCACTGGGTTGTGTGTTACTGCAAGAACATCCACATCCATTGCCTGTGTTATTTGCATCTCGTTCTTTAAGTGAAACAGAACAGAGATATGCACAAATTGAAAAAGAATTACTCGGAATTCTATATGCATGTGAAAAATTCCACTATTTTATTTATGGTAGAGAAATACTTATCCACGCAGATCACAAACCTTCAGTTTCAATAGTAACTAGAAGCTTAGATAAGGTAAGTGCACGTTTACAAATAATGCTTTTAAGGTTGCTCAAATATAACATTAATGTTGAATATTTAGTAGGCAGCCAAATATATGTTGCTGATGTGTTGTCCAGATTTGTAAAAAATGACCCTAAGGCTGATGATGACGATTTAAATTACCTTGTACATTCTATTTCGAATAATATTTCAGTATCTGATGAAAAGAAAGAAGTATTTAACAAGGCCATTGATAATGACCAAATCTTATCAATAGTAAAAACATTTTGTTCTACTTCTTGGCCTAGGACAAATAAAAATCTTGATCGCGAATTAAAATTGTACTATAATTTGAGAGAAAAAATTTACTTGTCTAATGATTTGCTATTTTTGAATGATAAAATAATTGGACCAACATGTTTGCAAAAGGAAATGTTGAATTTGATTCATCAAGCTCACTTTGGTATAGAAAAATGTAAATTAAGAGATGTATTGGCCTCGAATTACTACAGATTACAGATGTCCAAAAAGTAGTGTCCAATTGTGAAACTTGTCAATTGAATAGAACCAACAAAAATCTCCACGAAGTTGCAACTGTTTTTTTTATTCTAACTGGAAAGACGTCATGGAATGAAGGTGTGCGACAGGCAGTGAGAGAACGAGACATGGAAGAAAAAATGGCGCCCGATAGAATAGGCTGGTGAGGTGAATGCGACTGGAAATACAGCACTTGGTTGTCTAATTATGTACAAGTTATTGTACAAGATTAATCCCAAATATATATATATATATATATATATATATATATATATATATATATATATATATATGTATATATATATATATATATAAGAGGAGGATAGTCGCTGACTAGTTTAGAGGATATCTATTTGTAGGGACTGCAGCAATGTAAAAGGAAACTCTTTGAAGTTTTTCCAAGCTTTCGGAATCTTTTATTCCATCATCAGGGAGAATCTGTCGTGAGAATGATTACATAGATGTTGATAATACGATATAAGAAACATTGAAAATGATGCTATTTGTTAAAAAATTATAAAAGTTGATACATTTTTGAAGTTATAATTAAATTTCTGAACGAAATGACAGATCGGTGTCACTCATTTTTTTTATATTCAAATTGAAGTTTGACATTATTTCATTACGTTAAATTAATTTGATTTTGTGTTATTTTATATCAAGTGAAAGTAAAAAAGAATAAATTTCACTCAAATGGCTTATATCTGTTTTTTTATTGATGGAATTATTGTCTTGATAAATAAAGGCCATTTCTAAAAAAGATCTTTTTGAAAGATGTGATTCTCTTGCTAGAACAGTTGTTGAAAGGTAGTTCATCTGGTGGTCACAATCATTGACATGTTTAGCTAAAGCACATCTCTCAGGGTGTAATCTACTATCACTCTTATGAGAAGTGATTCTGTCTTTTAATAGTCTTTTTGTTTGGCCAATATAATTCTTATCACAATCATTACAAGGGATATTATAAACAACATTTGTGAGTGATAAAATAGGAATTTTGTCTTTTATTTTCGAATATATTTGTCTCATTGAAATAACTGTTCTATTTGCAATTTTGATGTTTTCAAAAGATTGAAAAATTCTGGTCAGTTTAGGTGTTATTTCTTTTATATAAGGTAAAGAGGCATAAAAAACTTGACTCATATCTGTAACAAGTTCATTATGAGAATTGTTATTTTGTCCTATAATTTCATTTTCTGATAAGGATGTGCTAAATAAAATTTTCTTGACTAAAGATGGTGGGTAGGAATTTTGTATGAAAAGTTCTTGAAGTTTATTCAAATTTTTGTTATGAAAAGATATATCAGAAATTTTGAGTACTCTGTTCTTCATTTGTTTTAACAAATTCACTTTCATCGAAAATTTGTGATAAGAAAAGAAATTCAAATACCTTCCTGAACTGCATGCTTTTCTATACCACTCAATACATATTATGTTATCAACCGATCGTATAACTTTTGTATCAAGAAAAGGTACTGAAAGATCTGAGTCTTCTGTTTCGATTGTGAATTGAATGAATGGGTCGTAACTATTGAAAGTATCTAAAATTTCTGTTATACCATTATTAGGTAAAGCTAATATTATATCATCCACATATTTTTTGATGAAAAATAAGTTAAAAGAGAGTAATGGAATCACTGTGTCTAGCAATTCATCCATAACATAAGCTGCAAGAATAGGTGAGATTGAAGATCCCATTGGAGTTCCAAAAGTTTGTCTGAAATATTTTCCATTGAATGAAAAATAGTTATTTTCGAAGAGAAATTTTATCAAGTTGGAAAAGTAATATTTTTCAATGGTGCAATGTCTGCTGATACGGTCCCAATTTTTATCTATTGCCCTAAGGCAAATATCAAGATAAACATTACTGAAAAGAGAGACAACATCCAAACTGGCCAAAACGTAATTATCTGGTAATTTGATTTTATTAAATTTTTCTGAAAATTCAAAGGAATCTTTGATATTTAACGAATATTTTATCTAATGCATATGATTCAGATAACATTTACTCTATCAAAGATTCCTTTGAATTTTCAGAAAAATTTAATAAAATCAAATTACCAGATAATTACGTTTTGGCCAGTTTGGATGTTGTCTCTCTTTTCAGTAATGTTTATCTTGATATTTGCCTTAGGGCAATAGATAAAAATTGGGACCGTATCAGCAGACATTGCACCATTGAAAAATATTACTTTTCCAACTTGATAAAATTTCTCTTCGAAAATAACTATTTTTCATTCAATGGAAAATATTTCAGACAAACTTTTGGAACTCCAATGGGATCTTCAATCTCACCTATTCTTGCAGCTTATGTTATGGATGAATTGCTAGACACAGTGATTCCATTACTCTCTTTTAACTTATTTTTCATCTAAAAATATGTGGTTGATATAATATTAGCTTCACCTAATAATAGTCTAACAGAAATTTAGATACTTTCAATAGTTATGACCCATTCATACAATTCACAATCGAAACAGAAAACTCAGATCTTTCAGTACCTTTTCTTGATACAAAACTTATACGATCGGTTGATAACATAATATTGATTGATTGGTATAGAAAACCATACAGTTCAGGAAGGTATTTGAATTTCTTTTCTTATCACAAATTTTCGATGAAAGTGAATTTGTTAAAACAAATGAAAAACAGAGTACTCAAAATTTCTGATATATCTTTTCATAACAAAATTTTAAATAAACTTCAAGATTTTTTCATACAAAATTCTAACCCACCATCTTCAGTGAAGAAAATTTTATTTAGCACATCCTTAAGAGAAGATAAAATTATAGGACAAAATAACAATTCTCATAATGAACTTGTTACAGATATGAGTCAAGTTTTTTATGGCTCTTTACCTTATATAAAAGAAATAACACCTAAACTGACCAGAATTTTTCAATCTTTTCAAAACATCAAAATTGCAAATAGAACAGTTATTTCACTGAGACAAATATATTCGAAAATAAAAGAAAAAATTACTATTTTATCACTAACAAATGTTTTATATAATATCCCTTGTAATGATTGTGATAAGAATTATATTGGCCAAACAAAAAGACTATTAAAAGACAGAATCACTTCTCATAAGAGTGATAGTAGATTACACCCTGAGAGATGTGCTTTAGCTAAACATGTCAATGATTGTGACCACCAGATGAACTACCTTTCAACAACTGTTCTAGCAAGAGAATCACATCTTTCAAAAAGATCTTTTTTAGAAATGGCCTTTATTTATCAAGACAATAATTCCATCAATAAAAAAAACAGATATAAGCCATTTGAGTGAAATTTATTCTTTTTTACTTTCACTTGATATAAAATAACACAAAATCAAATTAATTTAACGTAATGAAATAATGTCAAACTTCAATTTGAATATAAAAAAAATGAGTGACACCGATCTGTCATTTCGTTCAGAAATTTAATTATAACTTCAAAAATGTATCAACTTTTATAATTTTTTAACAAATAGCATCATTTTCAATGTTTCTTATATCGTATTATCAACATCTATGTAATCATTCTCACGACAGATTCTCCCTGATGATGGAATAAAAGATTCCGAAAGCTTGGAAAAACTTCAAAGAGTTTCCTTTTACATTGCTGCAGTCCCTACAAATAGATATCCTTTATATATATATATATATATATATATATATATATATATATATATATATATATATATATACAAGGGCGGATCCAGGCAATCGTTTTTGAGGGGGCCATGAGTCTGAAGATGTATTTGTAGCGTAAAAAAATTGCACCACCTTTTTTAAAAAGTAAACTGTATCCATAATGCAGCCAAACAACAAAATGGTATAATAAATTTTTTTTATATAAAATAAACATTTATGAACTTTATTTGAAAGCGTTACGTGTTAAATAAAAACAGTATTTTTAATGAAAGTACCAGTAACAATCACTACAAATATTTCAATTGTATATTGTAAACGATAATTTGATCACATTTGCTGTTACATTTGCGTGATTGCAATATAATTGACTATGAGAGCGAGTGGTAGATTGATGATGAGATGAAATGCTTAATTTAAGGTTGAATTGGTTATGCAGGTGGAGTTAAAATAAAGATTTTAAATTTTTTTTGAAATTTATAAAATCCATTTGAAATGGCAAACTAGATTAAATATTCGAAGCATGAAAAATGATCATTTAATACAAATTTCAAGAATAATAACAAGGATATTTCACGTCAAAAGTACAATTGCAATCGATGTCTAATGATTTGGCTTAGTTAAAGGATTTTTGTTGCCATTTTTGCGAATTTCAAGGATTATTTCACGGTTTCTTTTTTACATTTTTTCTCTTCTCCTTTGAGTCTTCTGTGAATCTAAGCACATATTTGGATCCTCGGAATATTCTACATCGAACATGGTTTTGTGAAACTTCCAAAAACGTTTTTACTCGGTCTTGTACCTAAAAATAAGCGAAAATAATAAAGCGAAAAGTTAAGAAAGAAGACCATATTGTCCTATAAATCAATCCCATAAATATCTGAGACCAAATCCTTCAATTTGCAATCTTATAGAACCTTATTCGACCAAATACCTTATGGACAGAAGTCAGAAATTACAGTGATTTGAAATGCCGGAAAATATATTATAGCTAAGTATGCAAATGGTAAATGGGAAAAAATTGGAATTTGCGCTACTCACCCTAGAACAGGCGTAACTTTGGTTCTACCTATCAACATTTTTAAATAATCAAAAGAAAGATTTTGCTTTATATAACTCGAATTTTACTATAGATTTCTATTTTTGAAAATTTTAAATTTAACATAAAATTAAGCGACAAAGCCATAATTTACCGCAATTATTAACGAGACAGCTTTGATAGTTAATTTTGAAATTTAGCACACCTGAAAACTTATTATAACGTCTATTATGACACCGAAAGGAACTTTTAATTTGACTGTGGAAGCATGTACCTAGATAGGTGCCCGAGAACCAAAGTTACTACCGTACTGCCGTTCCAATAAGTAAATATCGTAAACTCCAATTTTCACTTCACCCATTACTCATTTGCATATATATATATATATATATATATATATATATATATATATATATATATATAAATTTTAAGGAATTTTAAATCGCTGTAACTTCTGTTCAAAAGGAGCTATTGGGGTTCTATAAGGTCACAAATCGAAGGTTTTGCTCTTTCAGTTATTCAACAGATTAACTAATAGATAATTCAATTGTTAATGCAATATTACCAAGAGATAATGTAGACTGCCTTTTTTTAATTTTTTACCCTTAGCATTTTCGCATATACAAACCCATATTCGATGTAAAATTTTCCGAGGATTTAGATATTTGCTTAGATTAACTGTAGACTTAGACGTGAAATATTCGTGGAAATTTTCAAAAATGGCGAAAAAACTGCAAACTACCAGTGTGTGTTCTAAAATTTTTATTTCAAAGTACATATAATTATAGATCTTTCCTGAGAATTTGAGCAATAAAAAAATGGTGTTTTTGAGATATCAACTATGGTTAGATCAAAGGTAGAAAAAAACCACAAATTATAAATTTTATGAGTATGGAAACTGAGAGCCAATTCGCAAGACATCGATTGCAATCGATTGTACCATTGACAAGGAAACTCAACAAATAAAGCATTTCATAAAAACTGAATAATAATAATATTTTTTATATTAAAAAAAGAAAAATCATTCTCAAATCTTAAAATGTACAGAAGAAAACTACTGGAAGATTGCGAGGGAATAGAAGTTGTTATATACAATTAAGTGTTATTGTAAATGGCTTTTGTAAGAAGTAAAAATATAAGTTAATTTTAATTCGTAGTCATTTAACTATATTTTTCTACGATTTAGCATTTATAGTGAACTCTCATACAATCTCTTTTACATATTTAAGCATTTTCAGCTTAGAAAGTAATTAAAGCTCTTTCCCCCCACCAGTTTATTGGTTTAAAATGACATATTTATGGTTTTCATCGCATAACATCGGTTCTGGTATTGCAAGTAATTATTTTTATTTTACTTTGTGGGAATCATTTCATTATTTCAAGGATATTCAACATGCTATGGGGGGGCAAGACGTAATGGACATAAATAAAGAATTATTATAATGTTCCGTAGAACATAAAAATGCAAAATTATACTGGGTATTCCATTTAAAATAAGCAAGTTAACATTCACTTTCGGTATAACCGGAAGAGGTACTTTCTTGAAAATATTCATCTATAATAGATCAGCATATCTTTATATATATATATATATATATATATATATATATATATATATATATATATCTATATATATTATATATATATATATATATATATATATATATATATATTTATAGATATATATATATATATATATATATATATATATATATATATATATATATATATATATATATATATATATATATATATATATATATATATATATATTAGTGCCAGTACTCATATTTTGAATCAACTGCATTTTTCGAACAAACAATCGATATTCTTTTATTCACAATTGCCATCATAACATCAAGCTAATGCAAATGGAAATAACATTTATCTTTTAATTATTTTCGATGAGATGAACTTGGGAAAAATAATTAAAAAACAGTATGAAGAACCTTTGAACAGCAACAAATCCCAATACACATAGTTTGGATAAATTTTTTACTATTCACTAGTATAGATCAACAATCTATTTTTTTGCCAAAATTATATTTCATTCAAATTGCAGGTATATTTGCGAATGCATCTCTAAAAGAGCAGCGTATTTAGTCGCTAGCGGAATATCAGCACTTTTGAACAGAATATCTGAGAGAAAAGTTACAGTGGGCATCGACGGGAAAGTCTACAAATACCATCCACACTTCCATAATATGCTAGTAGAAAAAATAACTCATTTGGTAAATCCCGGAATTCAATTCGAGTTGAAACTTGCAGAGGACGGTAATGGTATGGGGGCCGCATTAATTGCAGCAGTAGCGGAACAGTATAATATTATTTGAGTAATGCCTATTTCTAATGAAATGATTGACACTTTTTAAGATATACATATGGACAAATTTTAAAGTATTTGTTATCTTGTTAAATAAACAAATTTGACTAAGTCAATGGAGTTTCTCGTGTGAACAGCCAATAATTGAATTTATTAACAAATTTAATTTTGGTTGAAAATATATTGTTTTATCCTTCAGTGCGCTGAACAATCAAAATTTATAATTTATTATTAAACGATTCTTAATGTATATATCAGTGCCGTATTCACCAATAGGCTGGAGTAGGCTGCAACCTATAGACCCCCGCCACAAATGAAATTTTGAAATTTGTAGAGAGAAAATTTTATAATCAAGATATTCGAATCAATTAATTAAATATTTTTCGAAGAAAATTCATAAATTCAGTTCACAGTAACGAAATTTCTAAAAATGCATATGACTTCTCTATAACACTTTAATGTGGACACGTATACCTGAGTAACCTGAGGCTCTTCGATACTTTTGAATCTTGAAATTCAATTGTTTTTTCGCTGAACCTACTATATAAATTTACTAATCTATGACCCCCCGCAATTCACACTAAAGTATAACAATCACATGATAGCGAACCGTGAAATTTTGGGATGTTCGTCCCCTTAACGAGCCCCCCACCACTTCTCAGCCTATAAGTCCCAAAAATGTTAATCATGAGACAACGCATGATTTTGGAACACGCCTTCAATTATTACTAAGTAACGTGGCCCAACGGATAAGTAACGACACTACTTTACAGCGCAATGAAAAATTATTTCAAATTCGCCACTGCGACAAAATCGCATTAAACACATTTATTGCAGGATGCACTGGTGTCTTGAGAAACAACATGCACCTTAAGAAACCAGAGTCTCTCGAGGATGCAATTGCTTACATTGATGAATATAATAATTTAAAAAAATTATATGGTAATTTTAGTAACAATTATCCACGCGGTGATTATTTCAAGCAAAACAATACGCATCAAGAAGCACATTATCAAAATCAACCAAATTGTCAAAATTAACGAAATTATCAATACGCTAACAACCCAAATTTCAATAATCAACATCAATCAAATTTCCCTAATCAAAACCGATATTATAACAATTACAATGCCAAACCAACATTTCCAAGTCAACCCATAAATATACAACAACGACCACAACTCCCTCGGAAATATCCAACAAACGCTAAAGTGTTTGGCCAGCAACGTAATGCGTTTAAACCTAATCAGATTCAATCTAAGCAATTACCAAAACCAGAACCAATGTCAACGACGAGCAGAAACTCATCGTTTCAGTCCAGAATAGGAAGACAAAACGCTCAGTCCAATGTTCAAAATCCATATAGAAATAATGTCCGAAATCATTTTACTAATTTTAATCAGAAGAGAAATTTTATCACGGAAACGAAGAATTTTCAAAGTCCGACTACGATGCAAACCGAGTCAACGAGACCGATATTCCAGAACACTCGGTATATAAAAATCAAATGAATGAAAATCAAATTTTCGCGAAAAAGCCTAGGAAATTCAGACATCATAGAATTAAATTCAAACAACACCTTGCCATATATAGAAATCCAAAATCCAAATATTAAATTATTACTTGACACAGGCAGTAATAGATCATTACTGCGACCTAGATTTGCAGAGAATTATTATCCAGAATGCATTTATCATTGTAACGTAGATATCACCTCAGCATTTGTAAAGAGAACAATAGAATATCAAACAGATATTCCTGCGTTTGCAGAATTCAACAGTGACTATCATATTAAATTTATCTTATATGACTTCCATGAATTCTTTGACGAAATCTTAGGATTAGAAGATATCATGAATATGAATCTAAATATAGACTTTTCCAATGGCGTACTATTTAATAACGACGATGCCATTCCCATAAAATTCAGAACACCCAAAGATAAAAAGTTCGAGTTCACTGTAGGACGTTACGAAAAAATACTTAGAAACCTCCCAGTAACGATTCCTAATGGCGAAATATTAATGAATTGAATAGATTAAGGAAAATTACGTTTACCCGAAAGTTTAACAGTAGCGAAAAATGGCCTTTCAAAAGTAGAAATAAAAAATGCTAATAACATACCAAACACAACAATTTCAACAAAACTCCTTGTTGCATACCCGTTTTCTGATGCATTACCTATACGAAATTCATAATTTTAACTATTTGAACAAGACAAACGAAAAGCGCAAAAATTAAATTGATGTAAAAAATTTAATCTCTACAACCCATATGAATTCTGAAGAAGTATCGGAAGTACTCGATAATAAAAACAAAATAAAAATTTTATCAGATATTCAAATTAAATCCCCAGACGAAATACCGAAGCAAGATAGAATAAAAATTCTCTCACAATATTCAGATTAAACCACCCGATGAATCTCCTCAACAAGAAGAAATGGAAACGGTACATATATTCATTGAAAATCCCATTTTATCAATTCTAATAACAGATAAAGCTTTAATTCTCTATAAAAATCAAATGATTTTGACTTGTATCGAAACAACAGATCCGAAAGTAACAAAAGAGAAGGTTTTTGATAATTTCAGAATATATGTAGTGTTACTAAACGGAAATTTAGAACAAGGTATTGCTAAGTTTGTTAAAGGATATAGTGACCCGGGAAAACATCGTGAAGAAACTGAAAATATTAACCGTAAAGGCAGTCAATTATCATACAAAAAATCCCTTCTACAATTTCAACGTAAAAGAAATAACTAACGATAATGTAACAGAAGAGACTACTAATTTATTCAATGCGCTAGCAATTCTCTCAGTCACTGTGTTAGTAAAGATTTTCATATGAATAAAGGCATCGCTCTTCAGTTCAAAATGTTGGTCAAGTTGCTTGTATACGTAATCAAGACAGAATACTTTACTACCTCATCACTAAAAATAAATTCTCTGATAAACCAACATATGAAAATGTATTTTCCACGTTATTATCTTTAAAACTTATCTCTACAAATTGGAGACAAATGTATTGCTCTTCCAAAAATATCGACAGGACTCGATGAACTTGACTGGAATCAAATTTACGAAATGATTAAATACGTATTTTCAAATTGCGATATACAAATAAAAACTTATACAATTTCAAAAATTCCACAAAATATTAGTAGTGACATTAAGATCAGGAATTCTGAAAACAAACATTTTTATCATAGAAATCAAATGAAACGAAGAAAACACTAACTAGTTTCCTGATAAGTCGAGTCAAAAATCAAATTGAATACATGCTAGACAAACAAATTATTAGACCCTGGTATACCTGACATGTCGAATAGCGACGACTGATAGCAACGACGGAGAAATCAGCGTAACAATACTGAATAACCTTTTATTCTCTCTTAGATTAGGAGCATACAGAATAATTTATACTAAGCATTCATTCATCCATTACTTAGATTTAAGCGAAATAATCAGACGAAGAGTCGTAAATTCAAACAGTTCAAATGAAAATCCTATTTCATATCACGGCCTAGCAAACGGAGTGTTGAGTAGAACACAATTCTTAATTCAAACGTTACAGAGCAAAATTGAAAATATGTCACCACACATTCGAGCAAAACTAGGATTATTTAACGGTATAGGTAGGCAATGGCAAACCACCGAGCAGTATTCTGCCTAGTAAAGCCTCTCTGTAAAGACGTTCGGAACCGTCGTAAAACTGTAGGTCCCTTCTATTCGTGTATCGCTGTATCACGCACAGCACGAGTAGTTGTAGAGAGGCCGCCACACCCTAAACCGGGTACGGCACCACAAGAAGATAGGTAAATTGAATAAATGGTTATTTGGAAACCTAGATTCTGACGATGGCGAAAAATATAATAAAGCAATAGAAATCTTACAAAGAAAACAAAAAGAAATTGCGCACGAGGTCAACCTACAGGTGTCACTGTGTACAAGATTAATAAATCATTGAATACACTCTGGCAAAATCAAATCAAATTACAGAATAATTTGAGAAAGTTTGAATTGGTAATTTAAACTACAATAAAAACATGAAAATAACATTACTTTTCAAGGGACTATAAGTCAAATAAAATAAGATTGTCAAAATATGATGTCCTTTATAGATTATATCGAAGATTCAATTTTATTCGCAAGATCCAATTCAATCCATCATTCAATTATTTCTAGTGAAGAGATTGAAGAAATGATAACTTGTTTAACTAAAATATATGAATCGTCACATATTCCAAAATTCAAGAATACTATCTTATCAATTATTAGGCGATTTTCGCAGAAAATGAAATTATATTTGCAATTCATATCTCAATCATGGGACCAAAAATCCTTGATTTCTACCACATTTACCTAGTTCTCCAACATAATAAAATGTTTACTCCAACCTATCCCCATTTGGCACGAACGTCACAAGAAGCTCTAGCACAAAAAAAAGAGTGTCCAATTATCGAAGACATCTACTACTGCAGAGATAACATCATCTTAGAAGACAACTTTACACTTCAATTACTCGATGGAATACCACCCAATCAATGTATTACCTACTACCGATCTCACCTTTGATCAATCCATAATTGAACAAGTAACCAGAGACGAAGTACTTATTATACCAGAAAAATCGAACTGTATATTATCAAAGTGAAGAAGAGATCAATGCTTGGAAATCAACCATCCTACTTCAATCAAGATTCCAAAGGATTGCGAAATATTAATTGACCATTTGAAATTCAAAAATAATGAACAAATTCGCCAAGGTTGAAATATCAGTGACAAGAAGCAGAAGCAGCTTTTAAAGCTCAAATATATCGAAAATAGACTTTGACAGTTTTTATGAAATAAATAATTTAGCGAAGCAGCTAACACCAATTGAAGCAACCCAGTATTCCGAACAAAATTTCGACGTCAATACTTCAACAATTTTAATAATCGTCATCTGCTAATAACTCGGATATTTTACATTTTACGGAAACAACGATCAACACCAAGGACCATAAAAGGAGAAATTGAACTACAAGAACCTCAAGAAGACGCCGAAGCAGCCGTCAACAGCTAACACAAAAATAAATCCTTTACTTTTTCGACTTAGGGATGGAGGAGATACATACCCCTAAAGTGCAAGCGTATAGAAAATTAACTGGAAGTCCGCACTATTATTATAAGAGACCTATTGTTATGTTATAGATAATAAGTTTACGTTTTAACCAAATGTATTGGCCTTCTTCACTTCTAAGCTATACTTGTCGAGAACACATCTCGTTGCTTCATTTCAATTCAGTTTTGTTAAGTTAATAATTATACCAATAGTAGTGAAGTATTATAAATAGTTTTTAAAAACCCTCTTGGTGTCTCACGATACATATCTCAGGCAAGAACAAATCAGATATCTATATTATATCAGAATCTCAACTTAACAAAAAAAGTCGTTCACAAAACTCATGAAACTTTCTACCGTGAATACTTCTTTTGAATGTGGTAGAAATATACTAATAAATTCAGAAATGCCAATCTATTGTTAGTTTCATTTTTTTTTGTATGATTCAGTATAGCTTTCATCAACTTAATATTCAAATATCTCATTCTGATTAAAAATGTCGAAGTATCCGATTTTTCGAATGATATATAATGATAGGTGAACACATAGAAACATTAATTCAAATGAAATTCTAACTGCCCTCGGATGCAACGTCCCTAGTCATTTTCAAAAAACTGATTCAGAATAATTTTGACCACAAGTGAAAGAAAACTCTTATTAAAATTTCCTATACATACAGAATGTGTGACTTATATAAGGATTTTGATTATATTACATGAAAGTACACTGAATGTACGATTTTCTATTTAATCTAACATATATTCAATATATTTTTAGTTTTCTTTATATTTTACAATTATTTATAACTTGTTATTAATGACACAGTATTACACATTTGAAAAATTATCGTACTAAGGAAATGTGTTACCTATATAAAATAGCCACCTAAACCACGTCAAGATTGCACTAATTCTGCCGAGTAAGGTTTTAGAACGAAGCGTGACACTACATCTAAGTTATGCACCTTCATACTAACAAAACGAGCAGAGCTGCCGGACTTCCGTAACTTTCCTGTGATGTCAAAATGTTAAAATATTTAGCATTCTTCTTCAGAAAATCATTATAAACATAAACAAAACCAGAAGAATTCTGTTGTGATAAGAAAAATATCATATGTGGAAAAATTAAATTTTCCTAATAACTTGAAATTATTAGATAAACAAACAAGGAGAATTCTGAACCATCATTTTGCAAAGTTACCTGAAGATGGCAAACTTGATTATGCCGAAACGTCGATCAGAATTCAACGAAGCCCATACGCGGATACAAACCCAGAAAATCAGGCGACCATAATATATATATATATATATATATATATATATATATATATATATATATATATATATATATATATATATAATATATATATATATATATATATATATATATATTATATATATAGATATATATATATATATATATACATATATATAATATATATATATATAGTATATATATATATATATATATATATATATATATATATATTATAGTGTACATATAATTTATACGAGTAGTATTGCCAGAACTTCTAAACTGTAAAAAAAGTGATTCAATTTGGTTAACTCCGGCAGAGGACTGAATTCAAATCAAACAACCATTGGTAATTTGCATCTTTACTTCGGTCCTTAGTTTGGGACCTTCATCAGGATGCTAAAAGTAAAAAACTGAAATTGGAAACAAGAGCCGATCAAAAAATGTTAGGTGTGGAAAAGGCTACCCAATAAAACATATATGAAAACAACTTAACTTACATCCACAAGTTGTGAAACGAATAGCAACAGTTATATATATATATATATATATATATATATATATATATTATATATATATATATATATATAATGATATATATATAGTAGGAGTATAGTTTAACTAGGTTAAGGTCACAAATATAGTAAATTTTAATAATTTTTCTCTTCTAAATATCACATATTAAATTTAAATTAAAATTACGCGTTTCGACTTATGTCGTTTTCAAATAATAATTAACATAACCCTCAAATACAATAACATCTATGCAAGTTTATCTTCTTCTCGTCTAATTTATATGGCCTCTGTGGTTTTGATGAATGATATTATGGTAAATTCTTCCAAAATTTTCGATGTCCACTCTTGCAATTAATAGTTGCATTTCTTCTTTCTGAATTGCGATCATTTCTAAAACATTCCTTTTTTAGCCGGTTCTTTTCCCTTTTTATGATTTTTGTGTTTTCAAAAGTCAACAGAATGTAATTGTTCGATTGCATGTTTTGCAAGAGCTGTAGATTTTTTATTAGTTTGTATCGAATTATTTTATGTTCATATATTCTTTTTATGTAAATATTGTTTTGTGTTTCCAATGTAACAGGATTCACATTCACCACAATTTATTTTATATATTGTATGTGTTTCATCCCGTTGCTCAATCTTTGGTTTGAGTTTAGTGTATAAAGATCTAGTTACATTATTAGGTTTGTGGCTTATCACTATATTATATTTTTACTCACAATCGATCGGTAATCGATGGTTTTCTAACCTTCAAAACAGTCGGGAAGCGCTTCATTACATACTTCATACTGTTCCGGCTAACAAATCTCACTTTACCGGCTAGCAAATGTCACTTTACCGGCTAGCTTGTGTCACTTTACCTACTAGTATGGAATAAAATCAGAATTAATTCGAAATTCATTAAAAATAAAAAGAAAAAAAACTATTTGGAATTATAAATATTAATAGTTACAGTCGAATTATGATTACTATTGACCGTTTAAAGCAAGACCTTGTTGCTTAAAGTTATGAGTTTCAGAATTCGATGATGATGCCGACATTCTAGGATTTTCTTTAAAAGTTCATCACACCTGCAAGCTCCAGAAATGCCAATAATCAAAGCAACCTGAAAGAAATTTGTACTTTAACATTTTTTAATATGCACTAAAGAAATTAAAATGTTACCTTTTTGAGGGAGATATTCTATCGATGCAAATCGTTTAGAAATTTATCGATGTTTGCTTTGGAAAGAACACTTGACTTTTTTAGCTTTGCATCCCACCATTTTGCCTTTTCAAAGTATGCCCGTAATTTTGCATAATTACTGATGGTCTATATTTGATAGTGTTCGTAGCATCGAGTACCTTGACCATAATGTACTGGCTTTATTCTGATTAGGTACTCAATTCACCGAAATAGGCAAGGAGCACAGTCTCCGTATTCACATACCTTCCTCTGCTTTTCACAGGAATAGGCCCTTCGGATGTTAGTTCTGCAGCTACTCGAATTCTAGTAGTATGGATTCAAATTCGCAGTCGGACATTTTTCGTTAATATTGTCAAAAATTAAATTGTGAATTATGACCCAACTGTCAGATCGAATCTACTGGTTAAATCAACTAACTTTTATGTTGCCTAATTAATACAAGTAATAGTAATTATTATCAGAACTTGATTATTAATCTGATAGATTGTGAGTAAATAGTATACAAACCTCGGGAAAATCATTCCAGCCTCACGTCTGCAGCACACCTCGGTGCTGCGCACCTCGGTATGCTACCTTGCCCGTTCGGCTGTAATAGATTACTTCCCCGCTCGGTATGTAATATACTATTTCATGACATTGCTGATTTGTATGAAATCTCTTGGTATAAATCCATTCCGATGTAGTTGTTTCTTTTTTATTAGTTGTAATTTCATGAGAAGTTCGGTTATAAATCTGGTTGGATTCTTTTCTATTATGGGCTTCATAAAACTGTCTTGGATAATTATTTTTATGTAGATACTTCTTTAATTTTTTGAATGTTTCTAGGTCTGATCTCCAGAATCTGATAATATAACTGCTCTATCCGTAAGTGAGTTCACAACACTTTTTTTATATTTCGTTGGAACAAGAGATTCATAATTGAGGTATCTTTCAGACCAAGTGCTTTTGTTATACCAATCGTAATAAGTGATCCGTCATCCCTCTTAATAACTGTCATGTCTAGAAAATTTATTTTGTTATTTCTTCTATCTCTTTAGTAAATTGTAATCTATTATGAAATGAATTGAATGCTTCTAACAATTCATCAACATGATCAGGATGTATTTGAAGTTAAGCAATCGTCCACATATCTTTTAAAGAATGTGGTTTGTTTTTGCAATTTCTCTATTACTGTTGTTTCTAGTTCTTCTAGTACCAAATTAAGCAACTACAGATGATATTGGGGAACCCATTGCGGTTCCATAAATTTGTGAAAAAAGTTACTTATTGAAAACGACCAGAGAATTTTTAAAAACATAACAATGAGATATATATTTTAAATGC